>VXBQ01000203.1:213129-245137 GCA_013400175.1 Phainopepla nitens | reverse complement strand
CTGGGGCATCGACGAGACCGACGTGGAGCCCTGCTGCTGGATGACCTACCGCCAGCACCGCGACGCCGAGGAGGCCCTCGACATCTTCGAGGCACCCGACCTGCTGACGGGCGAGCCGCCCCCCGACGACGGCGACGACGACTTGGCCGCCAAGAGACTGGGCATCGAGGACGTGGGGGCGGCCGCCGAGGGCAAGGGCGGGCGCTGGCGGCGGCTGCAGCCCCGTGTCTGGGCGCTCTTCGAGGACCCTTACTCCTCCCGTGCCGCCAGGGTAAGCGCCGCCGACCGGCGCTCCCACCGGGGGCTTGGGAGGCCGAGGGGCTGCTGGGGTCCCCCGAGTGGGAGCTGGCATCACGGGGAAGCTCGCCCCGCTTGAGCTGTGCGTGCAAAGTGATGCTTTGGTGGGCCACTGCCGGGGGAACATCGGTCCACGTGGGATGGTGATGCTTGTCCCCTCCACGCCTGCAGGCAGTGTCAGGCAGCACGGGGGTCGCGCTGTGCCAGCATCCTTCCCATGGGAGTGTACGGGGGTGAGGTGGGAGCTGTGCCCCGAGAAGCCTCTAAGGGAGACATAGTCACCCTTTGGCCTGTGTGGGGGTGTAGAGGGGGTGACTCACTGGTTGGCCTGTTTGTGTGTGGGTGTGAGCAGGAGAGGCCCCAAGGCACCCTCATCCTCCCTGAATACCTGCATGAAGGTGTGTTTGGGGCTGGGGCAGCTGGCCTGAGGTCTCAGGTTTGGGGGTCAGGTGGTGACAGTGACACAGGAGAGTGACCTCAGTCCTTTCTGAGCTTTGCTCTGTCTGCACTGGTACATGATCCTGGTTCAACAAAGGAAATGTGACAGGGGATCACCCTGGCTCTTCCTCCCTTGATTTCTCAGGGTGACCCTGACTGGCTTCGTGACTGAGGGTCTGGGGACAAGACAGTAAGTGATCCTACTGACTTTCTCTTACTTAGATAGGGATTTTAGATTTTTATGTTGACTACTTTATACTTTGATGATTTGGATTTTAGTTCTATCTTTTCATTGCAGTTGTCCGTGGTGGTGCGGGTTCGCTCTCTTACTCAGGGCTTTGGAGCAAACAAATGGTTGTAATTCCTTTGAGAGAAATATTCAGTAATGTCTCTAATTTAACCAGAAAAGCAACCATCAACAAATCCTCCCTGCCATACAAGACAAAGGACTTGTAACAGGAAATGTTTGATTATAAAATGGCAATAAGTAGCATATTTATCAGGATTTCCACCAAGTATTCAGAGCTAAACCTCATTCTGCAGAAAGTGTGGTTATGGTGAGTGTAATCTCCTAATCAGTTCCACTTATTTGGCTGGCAGTCTCATATATGTGTGCATAAGTGTGTGGTTTAATGACTTCTGGAATTGTACCCCATGGCATGATGCAGTTTCTGCCTGCTCACCCTATGAGCTTATTGAGGTAAGTTAAACAGATAGTAAAAGTCCTCACAGTTATTACTGTCACTTGCTGAGTGCCAACATTGTTTATGTTTTTGAAGTTGCCTACCAGTATGTTTTCCCTCCACAGCTGGCTCCAGTTCATCCTTAAAATATGTTTTTAATAAAGAATGGGTTCTGAAGAAAAGCTACCAAAAGTGTCTATCTTTGCTCATCAGTGACATACCCACATCTCGCATCTCAGCTGTCTGAATCCTAAAGAAAATTCGGCTGTCAGTTACCTGACAAAGTATAGTGTATGCGGTGATTGCCCTGCAGGTTTTCTTTCACCTACTGTCTTGTGAAAAGTTGCTGACAGTGTCAAAACTGCAGCTTTTGTGTCAGAGGACACAACCCCTGCTCAACTTTGCTGGAGAACGGAGAAGTACAGAGTAAATGTTAAATGGAGGATACCAGGAGAAATAGGAAGGTAGGCATGCTGTTGAGCCTGGAGTTGCAGTTGGGTTTTCAGCCTGGTCTTTGACAGAACCTGTAGGTACTTGTTTCCAAATTTTTCATCTGGACTAGGTTATCCTGAACCATTAGTGGCTTGGGTGAAGATATTTCAAGTTTGCAGAATGAATACTGTAATTAACACTGTAGTAGGAAATTGCAGCATGATAATATTAATCCCTTAGAAGATAGGGTATTTACCTTTTTATAACTTAACTGCTTTTAAAGAATTTATTCTGATTTCAAACCCAGCAGCCATAACAAGAGCATCTAAATCTGTATTTTCATTTTCAGAAGATCTGTACTTGATCTTTTAGGTAGAGAGACAATTTCAAGAATTTCTGGTGAGTTTTAAAGCATTAAAGTGAATTTGTATTTAAGGACTCGCATGTACTTAGTAAGCACTCTTGAACACAGTAATTTAAGGTGATGGTAACCTTAGTTTGGAACTGAGACGTGATGTTTTTCCACATCTTAGACAAGAGCCCTTATTTTCTGAGTATTCTGGCAAATACACTCTTGTTTGATATCAGCTGAGATGATGACTAACTCTAAAACATTTGAGTGAAATCCTGGGCTTACTGAAATCAAGACAAAACTCTGTGAACATCAATCTTTGCCTCACAGTGTTAGTTACTGAGTCATACACCACTTAGATTGTGGTGAGGCTGCTTAGTGGTAAACTTTACTAAGAACTGTGATAATAATTTTCTTTTAGCATTACTGATTTAGGTTCACCAGTGTCTTTTTTGGGAATTATGATGGTGATAAAAATGGGATATTTTCTGTTAATGAAACGGTACTTAGTATTTGTGATTTTCTTTATTTGAAACTGTGATCTCTAAAAATAGAAATTTATAGAAATTCAAATATAAGTTGCCATGGTAACCTCTTCAGGGATAGTGCATGCACAAGATTATTCTAGCAGGACCATCCAGTGATGTTATATAAATAGTGGAACTAGTTTGTTGACAAAAAGGTTTAAAAAAATTCAACTTTTAGTGCATGCGATTTGATAGTCAGACAGCGACGTCTACTAAACATGGGGCTTGTAAATATGAAACATAATCCATGTATATATGATTGCTTTGAAACCTGCAAAAACTTTACTTTGTTTCCCAAGTTCAGGAATTGGGTATGAATGTTATTTCTGTCTCCATATTATCATTTTGGGTTTCATAGACCGTGAAATGAAACTAAAGACTGCAGCTGTACTCCTTTCACTCTGCACGTAATAGAACGATCATTCACAAAAGGTTGTTTGACACAGTGCTGCTAGGTAGATATGGAAATCTGCTGGCATAGGGTGCTGTCACAGGAGGAGCAGTGCTGGGCAACTGGATCTTTGTGTGTTGGTTAAATGTCTCCGAAACAGACACCTAATTCTTATCTAACTAGAACATGGGCACTGTTTTGTTGGTTAATACCTGTAAGGGATTTTGGTGCCCAGTGGCTCCTAAGTGCCAGGTACTTGTTTGCTTTAGTAAAGTGGAAAGATACATCTAAGTAGTTTGTAAGAGAGCACAAGAGGCAATATTAAGTGCTGAGTTCAAAAAGTGTCTGCAGATGTCCAGCAGGAACTGAAATGCCAGTGCTCATCTCAGATATCATATTTCAAAGTAATTACCTCTAAAGCCTTTTTGCTTTTGAATAATAGTTGAGATATGATGCTGTTTAAAGAAGTAATTAGTATTTGTCATTGATTTTTCCTAAGGATTATAGATTACTCCTATACTGAGTGCAGGAATGCAAAAATGGCCCTGAAATTCACCAAGTCCATAGCTATATATCCTTAATGTTTTGAGAAGACTGTAAATCTGTTCATGGGTAAGGGGAGAGCACCTGCCACGTGGGGTAGTTTAGCAGTCTGGGAGTTGGCACGGCCCAGGGCACTTGAGATGGCACTGCCATTTGCAGCAGCTGAAGGCAACTTACACAGCCCCTTTGCAATGTTTTTTTCTCTAGGAAAGATCATAATTACTTGGTTTGCAAGGAAATATAAATCCTAATTAGCAAGTATTTGTCAAGTTTGCTGTAAGCGAATATTTACTGCAATGCAAATAAACCCACGAAAGCCTTGCAGTCTAGGCATCAAGGTATACCTTGCAAGTGTTCTTAAAAATACTGATGCTGCTTCATAGTGACATGAGGAGCTGTATTTGAGCTGTGTGTGGCATTTTTGGAGGGAAATAAAGTTCCCTTCTACTGCTTTATATGATGTTAAACTGTCAGAGATTCCTTTCAGTGACCCATTGTATCTGTACTGACTTTGAACATTCAGCGAGGCAGAGAACCATCTGAAATGAATGGGATGGGAGAGGGGAAAAAGGTGATATTACAGATTCCCTTGAAAGGCTAAAGATACAGAAATTATGTTGGAGAACATTCTTATCAAAACAACTTATGTCTTTATGTGGTGGCTTGCTTATGTTTTTTCCAGGTACTTAGATACCTGTTTTGGTACCTGTCAAGAAAGCCTTGATTTAGGAAGCCTGTCATGTACTGTGGTGAATGACTGAAGTGAGTTATATTTTTAGGGCTTTGCCTGTTCTGATGCAAGACAGGTTTTATTTTTGGTGGAAACAACGCTGCCGCAGTAGTCTGAAGTACTGTGAATGGCGTGGTGAAGGTACATTAATCTCAGAATATGTGTTTGTAGATTAATAGTAAATAGCAAAGGTTTGCTTTCTTAACTGATAGGAAGCCCTTTAATACATAAATGAGAACCTTTGTCTTTTATTCAGTGAGGAAAGCAGGTATACTTTAGATTTTACCATTCAATTATTAGTTAGGCAGACATTGGTCTGAAAATGGCACAAAGAAAACAGTTAAGGTTAATGCTTCAGAGCGTATTCCTTTTGTTGGTAATCAAAGCACTGAATTTATTTACAAGTAGGAAAATAGTCAATTACATGAAATTGGTGAAAAACAGTCATTCTGCTTGAAGTGTTTACAGTATGGGAGCTGTCTTTTTTAGAGACACGTACAGATGTGTTCCTAATGACAAAAGTCATAATGCATTACTGTTACAGATATTCATACACTCTGTAGTGTCATGTATACATGGGCTGACTGAGTCACATTGTAAGTAATTTTTATTAATTTACTTCTGGCATGCTAACTTTTAAAAGTCCTAATTGGAAATGCTAGCTTAATACATGATGTATACTCAACTAACTCGATCAACCCTAAGAGTAGATGATCTGATGGTACTGACATATCAGTGAGATAAAATCAGCAAGATTTCTGCCTTCCTAACTTATGCCTGTTCCTCTCTACAGCTGTTCTGCCTGATGCTGCTAGTGTTTCCATGGAAACAAGCCAGCTCTTCGCTTCCTCTTCCCATTGAAAACAGCCTTCTCTCTGTCACTTATTCATCTGGGGAAAGGATTTTGTCATGGCTCTGACATAAATGACATAGAGATTATCTGTCCTATCATTTCAGAAATAGATGCTAGTAGATATATGCACATGCATACAGCCAGATTGTCTTTCAGTGATTCTAAAATAATTTGGTTAATGGACTTAGGTTGAATTTGCTTTGGTGTAGCTGGAGGTGGAAATCAGATAATTAGACACAGCCCAATATAGTAACAGTGTGAGAACTATTTTAAATTGAGAAATCTGGCAGACAATGTTCTCTTTTTTATGTAGTTAATATAGAATGTAGTATTTGTCATGTTTGTTTACAGTGATAAAATTCTTAAATGGTTTACTTTGAGGATGAGAATTTATCCCCAAACTGATTAAGATGGGTGTGAGGAATAGCTCACAACTTGGGATGAATATTGTATAGCTTTCAGTGCTACTGTCAGATGAGGAATCACGTTATCATGCACATCATGTGATGCAATCAGAATACTAAATAAGTGATGCAAGAGAACTGGTATCTTCAAGGTCCTTTTATTCTTAAGGTGTTTGGTACTTAGTCCTAAGTAAATATATCAATCAATACCCTGTGAAGAAATCAGCATTTTTGCTTGCTTTGGTGAATTTGTGTTAGGTCATAATCAAACAAGTTCAGAACTCAGACAAATTGCATATCATTAATACCCTTCACTGTAGGGACTTCAATATACTATAAGAGAAACTTGTGTAAAATTTGCCTATCCTTCTCTTCCTCGGTGATCATTGGCAGAATGTGATTGTTCTCTTCCTATGAAGGTGCCTTGAAATTGAAGAATACGAGAAGAGGAAAGACTCCCTCTATAAATTTTTAATATTTTAATAATCTCTTATAAAGTGATGTCCAGTAGTTTTAAGATGGAAGAAACAAGTTCTCTTCATTACCAAGTACTGTTTCAGCACTGTTCGTTTCTCCAGAGATGGTTCCTGCTCGTCCTGTGATTCAGATTTGTGGCTCATCTTAGGGAAGGACAGTTTCCTTGAGCCATAACTGGAAAGAGGGGGTTTATCCTCTCTATCCTCTCGGTGTTTAGCACCCATAGTAGGTGTATGTACCCAGGGGGTAGTGTGTTCTCTTTCAATCTTCTTTACTAAAATTTTCTTTAGATCTCACTTCTGTCAGCATTGTTTAAATGAACTTACTGATTCAGTGTAAAAACTTGTGGAGATCTCTGCAGGGTTTTGGTTGTTATTTTTTATTTTATGGTGAGTAAATTAGTTAAGCAAATAAAATATGGATATAGTAATAGTCAGAATATCAAGCTATCAACTGTCATCTACTTAGTGTATTTCTTATAGTCATACAGTTCCGTTACACATTCTTGTTCTTTTGCAAGCACACAGTTTTCCAGTATAAATCAGTAATTGCATACGAATAAAAAATTTTATTTTAAAGAAATGCTAAGCAAGGCTATTCAATAATTTTATATGTAGAGGAAATAGGGGAACTATGTCCAGTCTTACTTATGTGTGCTCTTACTTCCAAAGAGCCTTTTCCCTGATGCAAGGTCTGAAACATGAGAATATTTTACACATCAGAAATAATTTATTCTGTTGAACAAAATATTCAGTTGGGGTAATGTGCAAGGACATAGTACTATAAATTTAGCTTGGTGATATTTATCAACATGATCAAAAGGATTCAAGTTGTAGTAATGACCTGGTACAATTTTTTCCCTCTAGTGATCTACATGTGCATATGTTGGTATAACTAAATGGTAATCTTGGCAGTTGCTAAAGAAATAGCTGTAGAGAATGAACATGAAATCACATGGTTTTGGGGTTTTTTTTGTTTTGTTTTATTCTAATTTGTTCAATTAGCATCTCTGTTGGTACTTTATGATGACTGAAGCAGTTTTGAAGGAAAAGCTCCACTTCCATCTGTTAATCAGAAGTGTTAAAAATAGAATGCCATCTAATCAAATGAAATACAATTTCTTGTGATTTGTGATTTGCTTTACAGATTTCCTGGCTGAAGTGGTGGCTTGAAGCTTAAAAATCAACTTATCTAATTATGTATTATAGTAGTGTGTTGTTATTCACCCTGCTGCTTTTAAGTTGAAAATTATGAGATGTTGCTGTAGTTTTGGTCTTTTTACCAGTAGGTTAATTATTACAGTAGTGTGATAATTCAGTTCTTTGTTGTTACAGACAGCCTTTTCTGGCTTCTTAGTGTTTCTGGGTGAAACTTAGATAGTGGGTCTTTGATCTATTCCAGCAAAACAATGTAAACAGAGAACAGTCTTGCAGCCCAATGCAGAATAGTGTGATAGAGTTCATTAATATGCATGAAATACGACATGCAATATCATCTAAGCTTGTTTCCGAAATAAGTGTAGTTTTAAATAAGTATAGTTTAAAGTGTTTGCATTTTCATGAGTATATAGCATAGAGAATTACATTTTTCCACTTTGCCTAGCCTTTATAAAAGGGTAAGTATCCCTTGAAAATTGTGCATTTGGCTTGGATAATTTTTAGAGTACCAAAGATATAGTAGATACGTAGCAGTAAACTTCTTTTTAACTGTTTATCCTTATCCTAAGAGAAATAATTCTTCTTTGGCAATGACTTTCACCCTGCTAAAGTGCTTGCTTTGATAAAAGCACAAGGTTATTCCAATATTAGGGATCTGATAGTACCTGGGATTTTAGAGCAACAGAAATCAAATGCTGAAACTCAGTTAATGGCAGAGAAAATTGTATTGGAGAAGATGAAATTTAGTGCAGTTGAAAGAGAGGGCTGTGGAACAGTGCTTTGAGGTGCTGGGTATGTTTTGTTGCCATAATGCAGAGCCCAGGCTGAGTTCCTGTCAATTTTGCAAGAGGACTGTGTTGGTGCCTGCTGCAGTGCTGAGCGAAAGATCAACCACCCTGCTGCTGCTGGGCCCTCTTAAGGGGTAGGGGGAATAATAATGATGTCTTCTAGTCACATTCCTGTTGGCCTAAGTAATTTCTCAGATTGTGAACATTCACAAAGTATATTTGGCTTTTATACGCTCTGTACGATAAGATTGAAGATAATCAAATATGTAATAATTAATATTTTATATAAATCTTGTTAAATAGCAGAACATTAATGTTTTTATTAATGTAGATATAAAAATTATTACAGGAAAGTGTAAAAAATGTTTTTGAAGTATACATATGTCTGGGTATAAATGTTTTTTAGTTCTTAGACAATTTTAAAGGGTATGTCCTCAATAGTCCTTATTTTTACATTGGTATTTAACAATTTTCTGAACTTTTCAAGTGAGCAAGAGTCGTTATTGGCAGTTGGTAATCCTACTAATATAAATGGCAGTTATGTTTAATAATTGGTTTCACGAGTATCTTCATTTTCACAGGATAATTGTTAAAAGCTGAAAGAGATAACTTTGATATTTTTTATTAGTATCATCAAAAGTGTTACAGAGGTCTTTTTTGTGACAGGAATTTTTCAGTATTCTAAGTTTAATCCAGATATGACTTGGAGAAGAATCTTATTTGTCTTCCTGGTTTCTGATCTCATTTGGGGAATAAATTTTCTTGCATTTGCAGTTCTAGATCTGATACCTACCATCAGATTTTTATCTGAATTTTAGGATGTAATTGATGCACAAACACATCTGAATTTCACCTTGAACATTCTTCCTTCAGTATGTAAAATTATATAAATATTGTAAATAACTCAGTTGGGATGGAGTTATGTCTTTCTACAGCTTCCTGAGAAGGGAAAGTGGAGAGGGAGGTGCTGATCTCTTGGTATCCAGTAACAGGATGTGGGAATGGTTCAAAGCTGTGTCCGAAGTTTAGGCTGGACACTAGGAACCATTTCTTTACTGAGAGGATGGTTACACAATGGAACTTCCTAGAGAAGTGGTCAGTGTCCCAAGCCTGTCAGTGTTTAAGAGGAATTTTGTTAATGCCCTTAAAAGCATGCTTTAACTGTTGATTCATCTGTGAAGTGGGCAAGCAGTTGGACTAGATGATTGTTGTAGAACCCTTCCAACTGAAGGAATCTGTCCTATATATCTATCCTATTCTTAAAGAAGTAAGTTCTGGTTTTCCAACTTTACCTTCTTTCCCTTATAATGGAAAATCAAGTCCTTTTATAGTGGTGGTGTTTCATATTTTTATGGTTAAAAACCAAAAGTGTATATAGTAAAAGACATATAATAAATGACATCAATTTTTTTTAGGATAGAAATCAGACAGGGTAGGATTTCAGTGTAGATATTGAACATCAGCTTTGCTGTATAACTCATTATCTCTTTATTATCTGGCAATACTGTATGCAAAATTGATTTAAACACCTTGGGCATCCTGATCCTTTGGCCAGTGAATCTTATTGCTGGCTGTATTAGAGACTGAATATAGTTTCAAATTTGAGAACTGAGATTCTTGACAGCAAGGCAGAGTTATTTTACTCATTGCCTAGGTGATATACCTATGCAGCTTGGAAAAGAAATGGCTATGGTTGTCATTTGTCTCCAAAACAGGCATGTGAAAGTGATAGTGCAGTGACCTGTGAATGGTCAACAGAACTGGTTTGATGCATTGCAGCTACAAGGTCTCCTTGGTTAGTCATTGTGTTTTTTAAGTTGTTGCTTTGATAGCAGAAAAAAAATGAAGTCAGGGAATTAAAAAATTAAAATAAATATTTAATAACAGGAAAAATTACAGCTTGGAAAAAAAATAAGCCATTATGGACTGAAGCAAAGAACATATTTTCATTGTCTTGGTTTCTCACAATATAGCCAGCCAAACCTTAAAACTGGCAAAGATATTTCAGGTTGCATATGTGTTTATTTTGACCGATGTTCACTGTTTCAAGGATGGAAGATGCTGGGTTTTTATGAACTGTAGGTTTATCTACTCAAACTTCTGCTCCATTTGCCATTTCCTTAATCTTTTAGTGTGATGGGAGTTTTGATCTTTCAATCTTTTCAAAATTACTTCCCTGATGACTAGGTTATGACGTTTTTGAGACAGCTATGATAGGTAGGTACAGTCTGCACCTCCATCCAGGAGCTGTGACAGCAATTATTTCTTAAAACCATCATTGCAGGCTCTCAGAATTGGTTCTTACTTGTTTCTTCACTCTTCAGCTGCACAGCCTTGCATTCAGCATCTTGCACTGTCACTGAGCCAATGACTAGCTATTCTAGTACTTCTGAATCAATGTCCTTTCCAGTGCTTTTTGTAATAAAATTTGCCATTTTGCTATGGCTCGAAGTGCAGTGATAGCTATAGATACCTATCTACTGTGAATACTACTTTAGCAGCTGTGTTAGCAGTTTTTCTTTCAAAAGTGTGATAGCTTTCCTCAACTTACTGAATGAAAACTCTGCAAAATTTCAGTAACTTCGTATTCTCAAGAATTGAAAGACATTAAATTTAGTATTTGGTAGCAGAAGTGTACCCATTAGTCTCTAGAGAAGTGCAGATGCAGTTAATGTTTGGTTTGTATTTCATTAGATCAACCTGTCTAGCAATGCAGTCCTGACAGATTTGTGAGATTAAGGCATTCCTCTTTGAAATGATACCTGCTTTTTTCAAATATGAAGAGCTAATTTATTAATATGTGAAGAACTATTAAAATCCTATTTTGTACTGCTGCTGTTTGTGTGCTCCTTGCAAATAGGGATCAGGAGGTGTGTGTTAGTAATTATCATGAACAAAGTTTGCAAATCTTATTTTGCTTGTTTTCTGGCAAAGCAATTTTAAAATAACAAGGTAATTGTTACAGTTTCCTAATCACACTGTGAGTAATGTGTTGCCTCCAGAAACCCAAGCCTTGTCTCTGGTTGGGAAAGTCTTGGAGAAAGTGGAGACTAAAGGAAAGTGTGTAACCGAAATTTTTCATTGCACTTCTACTGTTCAGACAAGTACAGTGTGATAACTGTGTGCACTGAAGAAATGTGGAAATAGGATGAAATGTGAGTGTGAGATGGGAGTGAGAATGTTTGGGTTCCTAGTACTTTCAGACTTCAGGTGTTCTTATCCATATATAGACAAATGTGGATGCAAATATTTTGTGTATGTGTATAGATGTGTGTACATGCCCAGGCACACATATACATTTATAAATTAATTAATTACATAGGTGTTTCTAACCTGCAATTATGATAATCAATGCGATTTTTTTTATTTCCCAATTTGTTCTTGAAGATTTTAATGAAGAAGACTGCATCCTAGATTTCATTACTTAATTCAGTGTTCTTGCTTTTAAATGTTTAATTCAGCTCCTGGCTGTAAGTTTGAGTAGAGTTTTGTGGACTGTATGAATATTTTGCTTTTTTAGGCTGTGATAGATCTCTATTGTAATATAGATATGCATCTATATTACAATATTGATGTACAGTAATTAATCATGTTTGATTACAGGAGTAGTGTTCCATTCTTTATAAATTTTATCTCACTAAACGTGGGAGAAACATGAAGGAGTTACATAACTTAAGGCATCTTATTTTCTGTGAACTGCTACCTCATTGGTGAATCTCAGGACCGCATAAAGTTATTCCTGTTTGTCAAAACATACATTCTTTATAATATTTTATAAGACATTTTAAGAAAATCATGTCTCCCAGGAATGCATTAGTTTTCCATTCTTCAGCTTTAGTAAAAGGGATATATTAAATAAAATCAGATTTGGGAATCATTTACATCAGGTCATGTTAATAACGCAAACAGTGATTTTTCATCTTTGAAGTATTACAACCTGTTTCATTGTTAATCTGACTAATTTTCATTTAGGTTTTTTTGGGGTTTTTTTTGGAAGGAATACAGGATCAGTTCATGTTAAGTTCACACATCTCTGTTTCTTGTGAGGATTATTGACTAATGAGAAGCATAAAACCATGAAACCAACATGTAAGCAGAACATGCAGAATGTCATACTACAGTGAAAACTGGGAGTGGTGTAGGGATTATGTCACAATGAACTCATTTGGTCAGGCTTGGAGGCACACTGAGAGTGAAGAGGGATCAGGAACTAAAGTGCTAGCAGGGAGTTCCTCCAAGACAGGTTTATGTCTTCTGTGATTCACCCTTGACTGCAAACTGGGAAGTTACAAATGCTCTCTTACCTTAGAAAATAAAAATAAATAAATTAAAAAACAATTAGTGCTCAAATAACAGAGTTTCTAATAAAAAAGGCATTGTATTTTTGTTTGTGGTTGTAAAATATAGTGCAAAGGAGAGCTTAGGTAATTTTTAAAGACTGTTGAGGATTGTTTGCTGGTTTCTGTGTCTGAAAATTTAAGCATACATAATCATGTAACGATCCCTTTTTTCTTTTTTTTTTCTTTTCTACTGTTGCTTTTTTTTTCATTCAATGGATCTATGGTAGAAAGAAAATGTGACTGTGTAGTAATTTGAATGTATGCAGTAATGAGTATGAAAGGAAATCCTCAATATATTGACAATAGTGTTTGCAGAGCAGAGTTGGAAAAGCGTATTCAGAGAAGAAGGCTTATATCCTACACCTGAAGAATACAGAACAAAAGAAATTGTTGACTTCAGTAAGAAAACAGTGATGATTTTGTGAACTGAGGCAAAGTCTACATGGAAGAAAACTCTTCAGTCATGTTAGTAATAGTTGCTTTGCTGGATGTAAACACAAGGAGATTGAACTAAAATCATAGAATAGTAGAAAAGACCTTTAAAATCATGGATAAAGGTGGGGGTTGGCACATATGGGTCTGCTATAGTTTTTCTTCCAAAATTTTTTTAAGTAAAAAGTTTGTAGAATTTTATACTGTTCACTGTATGTCTGCAAAGACCTTTGGTGTTCGACCTGTGCAGTTAAATTCTAGCACAGCAGAATGTAAAGTCTCAAAGTGAAAGATGTTCAATCTTTACAGTTGGCTCTGCTGTCAATTTGATCTGCAGTATATTAGAATGATAAATATGTTGGATGAGCTCATGTTGATTCTTGGTTGTGTTCTGTAGCTGCTTTCTAGGGGATGCATTTTATCAGGCTTTAAAAAAAAAAAGAGGATAAGATTCCAAGGGCATAGCCAGTGTCATCAGTACTTTTGGTAGCACCTAGTTTTGTATTTCAGGAGCATTTGCATTAATTACTGAAAGCTAGTTGCTATTCTTTGCTACTTTTTAATAGGTTAGTAATTTGTACTTAATTATATAAATCAGTATTGGCTAAGCATGCAGCAGTGTTGTAATTGAGTTACTGTAAATTTTGGTATGAGATTTTTTTCAACAGAAATTAATCCTTAATTCTGAAATACCACCCATCTTTGTGTCCTGCTATTCCTGTACAAGAGCTGTAGCTGTAAGTTCTCCCTGTAGAGATGAGTGAATTCGTCCTATATATGGTGAATGCATTTTCATGGGCAAGATGTGTGACATGTTGTTTAACAGTTTATTGTGAAATAAAGCCAAACATTTTGCTTATTGATCAGAAATGTGAATTGCTATCTAATGTGAAAGCAATGGAGAGGAGGGGTATTGCCATTGAAATGTTAAAGTGTTTTGAAGATTCTTGGGGGCACTAATGATGTTATTTTGGTTTTTTTTCCTTTTCCCTGGCAAGGGGAAGTTATACTGAGTTACTATATCAGGAAATACATATTAGGGAAACTATACTGAATTATTATAGGAAATTCATTAATAGTTTAACTGCAGTTTTCTGTTGGGGAAAAACAAAACAAAACAAACATTTAGTTATATCTGGCCAAGATTTGAGGATGTGCTTAAAGCATGTGACAGTATTGGCTGAATCAATTCCAGAAGATGGCAGTTGGCAAGCCTTAATTCTGCTGTGATCATGGCGAGGCAAGCAATTTCTTCATTCAGTTAATTCCTTTGGAACAAACAAGATCCAGGATAAACAAGTGAGCTCAGTTTGTTTTTCTACCTGAAATGATGACTGCCTATACTTTTGAAAGAGAACAGCTGTGTTTTAGAGATTTCTTCTGAGGTTTTTGAGGTTTGAAAAATTATTTTCTGATGTGTTGTTAATAGATGTGCAGTGTAGGGCTGGATTTTAGCATTGATTCCTAATACAGAGTAACGTCAAAACTTAAACCAACATACAGCATTCTACGTAGAATTCAGTGCACATTCCCAGGCAGTAAACCAACTGTAAAGTACTTGTCAATAGAAAATTTATAGCACTATAACTTCATGTCTGTTGCACACGCTTTCTCTTTTGTTCATGTACTGTGATGATGTTGTGTGTTGTTCTGAATTTGGCAAAGCTGGTTCGGAACCAGGAGTGTAAAGACAGATCTGGTTTCATGTTTACTGCATATCTTAAAAAAACCCAAACCTTCCATTACAGGAGTTCAATGTGAAAAAATAGTTCTGTGTATTTCTAGTTGTCATTGCAAATTGCTGGCATGAGTGACTAGTTTAACACTGAAAAAGCTGTGAGCTGGTAGCCGTGATAATGATTTGCAGTGCATTTTAAACTGAGTCCAGGACTAGTAGTTAAGAAGGCTCTCCTTCACTCCTATGATATTTATTAGAGTGAAAACTCAAATGTGAGTATTTTCAAGACTTACCTAGATAAATACCTTGCTTTTCGTAAAGATTGGAGTTCATAGTACTGTTCTGTTGAGTCTAGGCTATTTGTACTTGAAAGAAGCTTCCTGCTTCCTGCATTAGTCTGGCAGTCTCTGAGTCAGGAAAGGAATTCCTAGAATATGCAGGGAATACTGGACGAAGTGAGTGTTGTCAGACTGGCAAGTTAAGCATACTAGAGGATGGAAGTGCACCTGTACTCTGCAAAAAATACATTAAGATCTTGAGGAGAGAGGATCTTAGAAGAGAAATCTGAGAACATGAAGAAAACTGATGCATTTGAAATGGCAGTTAAATAAAAAGAAAGGTCAAGAGTGAGAAAAAGCCTGTTGGGGAGGGTTGTTTTGTTTGAAGACTATAAATTAAGTAAGGCTCCAGAAATTAGGAGCTGGTGATGCCCTGAAATGCAGGTTGTGTTGGTTATATTTGATTCTGGTTTTGTTTTGTTCTACTGCCTAGAGAAGAAATAATACATGTTAACAGTTTTGTAGGGTGAAATATTTGCATTTATCACAGTCCTTGGGAATTCTTCAGCTGATTAGAATAAAATATTGTCAGGGGAAGAGAACAGAGAAGGGCAGGGAGAAGTCTCAGTGTCCATTTGTACAAAGCTACAGTCTTAGGTTTAATTATGCAGTTGGTTTTTTACTTTTGAAAAGCAATATATTAAATATTTGAGTTTACCATGAATCTCTGAAGATTTATCTAAATTGCAAAACTTCTGTGTACTCTGTAAGCATTAGAATGGGATCCTGTACATGCATTTGCTTTTTATTTTCTGGAAAGTCCATAGCTCACAATCCTGCTGCTGTGCTTTATAACTCTCTATTAAACATGTTGCCTGTTGTGTAATATCTGTAGCTCTTTAGATAAGAGATTTTGAAGTTAAATATATAACATATGTGGCATTGAGGTGTAACTGTGTTAGGCCAACTATCTGGGTTGTGTACCTGTATGTAGCAATATTAAGAATATTATTTAAATTGTGAATTTCAAGAAAACTGAACACTGAGTTGTTTTTTATTTCAGTTCACAGGAAAGTTAAAAATAGGTCATGTAGGAAGAAGAGAGGCTGGTAAGATAAATGTTTAATATTTGAAATGCAGGAAAACCACTAAGTGGCATGGAGTTTTACTTTTCATTTCAAACTCATTAGTTTGTACAAAAGTGCCATGAATAAAATTATCCTAAAGGGAATGTCTTATACATTCTGAGGTGATATACTCAAATGAAGGCATTTTCTCCATCTCACAATCTATTTTAGTGCTGTTGTTGAAAGAACATTGAGACTAAGGATGATGATTCCACTTTTTGTGGCACTAATCCATAGCAGAAAGAGTTCACTCTGAAATTCCCCTTGGAAATAAGGTAAGACTCATACAGCCAAGCAAAGGACTTCCAGCTCTGGATTACTTACAAGCATGACTTCTTTACACAGTATCAGAATTAGAGAGGCCAAGTGAATGATGAAGCAAACCACCTCTTCTCTGTTGCTGTGACTGTAAAAAAACATTATAAATCATAAACACTGTATATATAAAAAAATTTTCTTATTTCCACATTGTAAGTTTACCACAAAAAAAAAAAGACTCGACTCCTAGGATACAGTTTGATCATTTTTATTACTTGGTTTAGGAGACTTATGTATCCATTCAATTAAGGTGAAGACCCAGGGAGAGAAAGAACAGTAAAAATGAAGCTTGGAGATTTGTAATACCCCTTTTCCTGAATTATAAGTGATGACAATTAAAGTGTCAGACAGTCTTGATATCATCTGCTTTGCGTTCGCAATCAGACAACTTCATGAAAATTTGAATTATTTTGGAACAAACAGGAAGAAATGGAACAACCAACCGTATTAAAACTGGTATGTGAAAACTGAATGATGATTTTATGACACCTTTCATCAGAAGTTCACTTTAGAATGCCTTATTGATGATTGTGTGGAAAGGAAAACTGCCTAGATATGCACTCTGCCTAGATATGCCTATATAGTCAGAAGCACTAAATTTAGTGTTAAATTTAACTAAATTTAATGTTAAATTTAACGAAATTTAGATTTTTCTTAACTTTTTTTTTTTTAATTCAAGCATATGAATCATCATCATCATCCTTATTTCGTGAATTTGTTACATTTTGGAACAAACTAATTTTCTTTGGGCTATTTTCTACTTTTTCTAATTTGCTTATTTTTCTGCTTGGTTTGTTTTCCTCTTTTTTTTTTTTCTCCTTATTATTTGAGGACTCTCTAAATTTGAGTAACCCATTGCTCCTCTGTAGAAAGATTCATCAGCAAGGCTGACCCACTTGTAAGTGTGGGTCTTTATATCTATAGAGCTAGTGGTGCATTTCATGAGTTCAGATATCTGATCCTGTAATACACAATAAATGGGTTAAGTCCATACCCCCTTATTTTTCTGTTTTATTGAGTAATGTTAAAAACCCCCATAAATCTCTATAGGCTCACAACTCAGAACTGTTAAGTTAATGAACAATACTATTCTCTTTTCAAACACAGTTAGACTTAAGCATCCTAAAACTGTAGAGTGAACTGCATCTAATTTTTAATTCCATGTGCAGACCTATTATATCCCTGTTACAGAATCCTCTACACAAAATCTGCCCAAAAAGGTCTCAAATGTTGTGGTATAGAATTTCTCAGTTGTGTGGCCTGGAGGTGCAATTCAGTGCACCTAGTATTAGGAATCTAAGTTCCCCATCTTTTTAATAATTTGAGGTACAGGCCTAGATTATTAAAAAAAGCTGAGAGATGCATTCATTTGGACACAGTGACCTCTCTTTTGAGTGTTTTAAGTGTAATCCTGCTATATGTGTGACTGAAATGGGCAGTTGTGCTCTCTACTTCATTGGACTGCATTTGTTTTCCAATAAGCTCTACTAGTGTGAGCTAAGCAATATGCAAAGGGAAAATTATATTTGTGGCCTAAATGTAGAATTAGCACTGATCTAACTAAATTTTTTGCTAAAGCCAATTTGCCTAAATCCATGTAGCAAGCTTCTATGACTATCTTCAATCTGTTAAAGAGCGTCCAGTACTCATTTATCTTACTTTGGCTTCCAAACCCATTTTCCCACACTTAACAGAATGTACTAGAGGCTGTCTCTGATGTAAATAGGTTAATTTGCAAATCAGTTTAGCTAAATTGGAGAAATTTCTCTGTGATTTCTGTAAAGGTCACTTGTGATATTAAGGTGTTCTGACCCTCATAAGATTTTCTAGGAAACCACTGTTGCATGCCTTGAACTATCAGTTTTGTTCCTGACTGCCTGAGACGTCTGAAATACACTTGCTTTCATTATGCAATAGTTTTCTTGAAATTAAAGTATTTGAGTGAAATCAGGTTGAACTGACTCTTAGCTACTTCTGAGACACTCATTGCTTGTGTTTAGTACCTCTCTTTTTCCAGTCCGTGCTGTAGCCTCTTCTAGCTGTAGATTCCATACATGTGCAGGCTGTTGTTGCCATTTGTCTGCACATATTTGGCTTTTGTGTGTTTTGGATTGCACAGCATGAGCCCTGGCAGGGAGAGTAATGAGTTCCTAATGCAATTCACTGTTAAGTTTGTGACCTCATCGAAGTCTAGCATATTTTAGAGAGCTTGGATGTTCTTTTTTCATCAAGTCAGTAAAATCATCTTTATTCCATTCTAGCCTATCTTCTTAAATGTAAATGTGGAAGAACTGTGACAGCTGCCAGCATACTTTATTGTAATTTATAACATCACATAACCACCATTGTTTTTTTTTTTTTCACTCTTCACATTCGTGCTACCTTCCATCGTTGTTTGCCGTGCACCCCAAATGCACAACGGAGCCATTGAATTCTCTTGGGATGTGCTGTGGCTGCATGAGCCCTATTGAGGCAGACCTCTAAATCCGTTACTTTAGTATTAGTGATTTCCATTCCCCTTGGCACACCCTGCCTTCTGCATTTCCAAGACAGGGAGCAAAGGTTAGGATGGCTGCATTACGTGGGAGGATTTACATGAGGCTGGGATTTGTTCAGAATCAGCAGGGAAATTCTTGTAGTAAATAGCAGGCTTGTGTTTTTGTGGTGGATTGCACACAGGAGGATCACAGGTCTGTTTGTCCTCTGCCATGTGGGGCAGTGAGAGCAATAGTGACAGAGCTTCCATGGACAGCTGTCAGGGTAGGCCTGTGGAAATCCATGTAGGTGCAGCCTTGGATTTGTTTTTTGGGCCTTTTTTGTGACAGAGTTAGAAACAAACTAGAATGCCAGCAACCACAGAAGCTGTTTTTTATGTGTAAGAATGGCAATCACAGTCAAAATGGAGGACGGCATGTTTTAATTCTAAAAGGTATGTAAATAGTCTCTGTTCAAAGGGAAAGTAAAGCAGGGGCTCAGCAGGAAGCCTGAGGAGGCTGCAGTAGGCACACACCTGGTCAGCAGTGCTGAAGTGATGATCAGGTGGAAGGCACAATGTGCTTACACAGCATCATGGTAGCTCAGTTTAGTTTCTTTTTATTTTATGAAGCTGGAACAGTTCCGTAACTGTAAATTCTAGTTCTGCTGTTTTAATTTTTGATACAAGAAACTATTGGGACTGAGTTTTGCCTATTGCCCTCTTCTTCATTAACTGTCTCCTTTGTACTGCTGTGTATCCCTGAGGAAGTGTATTCTGAGGAAGTGAATGTGGCCCTCCGTGTTGAGTGGGCTAGTAGGTTATGCAATTGCAGCTTTTATATAATTTCCTCTGTCTGTCTCCCTGGGGAGCAGAAACACCGAGATCTTCAGAAGATGTTTTTGTCATTGTAAGTAATGGACTCATGTTTTCTTGTGGATCTTGTGTCTACTCACAATATGTAGCCTTTAAATGTAGAAATTGCAGTAAAAGGCACTTGTTAAAACTGCACAGTTAGCACCCTGAATTGGGGAATACTAAGATACCATGTTTATCAGTAACACCATCCTGTATGAATGTTTAAGACACAAGACTTGGTGCTGGGTGATACTATTCACTTGGACTATGAGGGCTGTTTGTTCAACAAATTCCATTGCACGGTATAGACATATTGGTAGGTAGGTACCAGTTTTTCAAGTCCTTATATTTTCTTGACAACTTTGCAGTATCTGGATTTGGTTTCTGGTGTAACCAAAAGCAAGGATCCCAGTGTGGACTGGGGATTGCTTTCGTTCAGGAGTACTGTTTATTATTTTGTGTTGAAAAGGTTTCCCTTTCATTAGATTATATCTATTCTACCTCCGTGGGAAGTGAAAACATTATTGTAACTTTCAAAGTCATTGAGTAGATGAAATGAACAGATTCAGTGATTAAATGAAGAATAACAAGGTGATACTGTAACGATGACCTTGGTTTTCTCGTTACATATTAAGCTGCCTTCTCTATGCTGCTGTGGGCATCAGAATGATTTGTATCTATCCAAGCTGACTTTTTATTGCTGTTTGCTAATGTGTACACTGGCTTGTATGGGCAGTTTACTGCATAGTGTTCAGCAGTATCAGAGTAGAGTACAAATGCAGACTATCTGTCAAAGTCCAAGACTGCCTTCGAAATACTGCCAAAATAAATAAACAATCATGGAAAAACTGCTTCTGAAGAACAGCTCCCTATTGCAGCTTTGTTTTCCAACACTTGGAAGCCAACACTTATTTTCTTAATTGCAGTTAATGACTTCACCCATTTCAGAGAAGACTGTCTCCTAGCTCACTAGAAAGAGATTGCTTGTCTACATGTCATAGTAAATGTCATAAATGTGGAAAAAAATCCTTAATTTAAATTTCAAAGCAACAGTTCTTGCCAGTGGGACCCTAACCTGTTCATGCAATGTGTCTCTGCTCAGCATCACTTCAATATCTTTTGTTTTCTATTTGTATTATAGTTTCTAACAAATGAGATGAGTTGTGAGAACCAGGCTTGCTGCTTTACTGACTGGTGGATGCTTATGTGGTACATTAACCTCATACTGATGTATTTCTTTAATTAAGTTTGTTCCCAAGTAAAGCAAGAATTATTACATTTTTAAATGTTTATGCTCACTGTAAGATCTTAGAGAAATTTCTGTTTCACGATTTTGACCTGAGGACATACAAACTTCCAAGGTTTGACTGTTGCAGAGCTTATGTTTAATTCTGGGTCCAGAGTAATATTTTGTTTAGTCAAGAGTCAGGCAAGGTAAACATTAATGTCAAGAGGCGTGAACTATCTCTTTCGCTTCAGTGGATTCTGAAGCCCTGATTTGACCAAATAAGCATCAACATGATTAACCTTTTAACTGATTAACACATTAAAAGAAAAAAAAAATTCTGGTTATGTAATCTTATAAAAATGTAAGTTCATTAGATTTACAATCCAAAAGATTGTAGTTTAAGGACTAAGATTAAAAGTAAATATTCAGATAGACTGATATAAAAGATAATGCTTTTGGTAATTAAATTATGAAATTCTAGTATTATGAAGACAACACTGTAGAACCTATGTGACTTTTGTGTTGTGGTTTACAAGGTTTTGTTATTTTTCTGTAAAATATAATTGTCTTAGTAGGCACAAAACCTGTGTTTTGAAGTTGAACAGCTGTATAAATATTTCCTGATGACTTTCAACAATGGCTGACAGACAAAAAAACAAATCAAGAGAATAAAAAAATACTTGTTTATATTACCCTGGGCTGTAAACACAGCACAGTATTCTGCCCTCCTGAGATTACACAAAGCTCTGTCCCTTGAGCATTGCTGATGCATTAGTGCCCTCCTCTTTCTGGTGAACCCCTTCTGAGGTGCTCTTCAGGGCCAAAAGCAAAGTTCCACCTCACAAGGACTTGGTGGCTGTCATCCAGGAGCAGGAGTAGTTTAGTGATGCTTCTTTTCTTCTCAGGATGTTTGTGCCATTGGGTGGGCCAGACTCATTGCATCTTCTGAATAAATCATTTGATCATTGCCTAAATTCCTGTTGAGTATTATCTTTTCATTGATTATGTTGGTCAAATTCTAAAGTGTGCCTAAACTACTCTGAATTGATGACTGATAGCAATATGTTTGGGGAAAGATGGAAATCAGGGAAGAATGTAATGACTTACTGTGATCAAGTCTTCTAGGAATGCAAGTGTACCTTTTCTTCATAACCTCTGTTCTTTTAAGCATGTCTGTTTTTATTATGGAGCCAAGATGGAAAGATGTGGACTAGTGGATGCTGTCCAGATCACCAAAGTAGTGAAAAATTTGGAAATTATGGCTTATTGGAAAGAGTACAGCCTAAGTTGTCCTAGGGAAAAGGATAATGTGGAAAGACATAGGGGACTTAAACAGGCTGCTACAAGAAAAGAGTAAGCTTTTCCATAGCCCATACCAAGGAGAGCAAAATATAGTAGGATTAAATTGGAGGTGGAAGGATTTAGTATAGGTTTAGTTCAATTTTAGTTCAGGGCTTTACTTTAGCCAGAACAGATTCTAATGATACTGAGCTGAAGCCATAAGCATGAAACACCAAGACTTTGCTCCTGTTTTCTTGCATCTTTCCAAATTCTGTGGAGTTGCCAACATGCTTTAGGATTTAAAGTTCAAATTGCAGTTTTGTAGCTGGACAGTTATAGAACAAAAAATAATTGTCTTGGATGAGAAAAGCCATACTTCATTCCCATTCACGCTTGTTTTATGTTTTGTTCTTAATTGCAATAGTACTTTGTTGGAGTTTTAAAAATTATAAAAATTGTTAATAATTAGGAGATTATGTATTTCTAGTCACATAAATTTGAGACGTGCATTTGCCAGTGGATTGTAGATTAAGAGAGTGGTCTCAAATTATAGGTTAGGGTTTTGTGTTGACTTTATTAATTTTTTAAAATGCATTCTTACTCCATGTTGTCCACGTGTATAGCTGCTAAAAGCACAAAGTGACAAAAGTAATTCCCTATGACTCCTGTGAGAGAAGTGTTGTGAGCTAGGAGAATTATGGAGTCAGGCAATGGAGACTGAAGTTATTTGTGTTCATATTTAAATAACTGTATAAAAATAGTAATGTTAAAGAGAGCAGTAGTTCACCAGGAAGAGCTGGCAGGGAAGGTTGGAACATTTTTGCTCTGCAGTCTCTATGTGCAGTATGAATTCCTTCTCCGGGGTTTCTAGTCACGAAGCAAGCTTTATGCTTTTTTATGAGTCTGAAAGATGACTAAGGAGGCGCAGCATCCTATTGTTTTGGCCACATCAAATTCAGAGTCATCATTTATGATTTCTGTCACACAAATAAAGATTTACAAGCCTGTTTGGTGTAAGGGAAGATGCCAGCAAATTTGTACCTCTGTATCTAGACTCCATATGAAAGACTTGCGCTAGTTTATAAATAATACAGTGAGAGATCTAAATAAGTGCAAGGAAAATAAAAACATTTATAGTCTGTGCCTGTGCCAAAATTACTTCATCTTTGAGAGATCTGTCTTTTCATGTAAAATGGTAACAAGATTTTTACCTGAAATAAGATCTGAAAATAGGTTCTGAAAAACTTGAAAATAGTAACACAAGCCTTCTGAAATACCCTCCAAAACCTTGACATCAACCAGACTTTATCTCCCATATTTTTTATATTGGTTCAACTGTTTCTTCTTCCGAATTTGTCATGCCTTCTGATGTTGTGCCTTTTATTGTTAGTGCTTATGCAGGAAAACACCTCTTTAATGCTCTTGAATGCTTTTCTGAATCAGGGCTGTAGTGATTTCCAGTAGCGAGTGTCTTTCATATGTAAAAGTACATTCAAATGCATGAAAGGCAGCTGATTTGCTGGGTAGTATTTATTACTTGGCTAGTAATAAATTTGTCCAACCTGTAGCTTACAGGAGATAGATGTATTCATACATTTTGTGTTGTTACTGTTGGATAATTTAGATCTGGGGAAGGAGAAGTAATGGGAAGGGGCAGCATTTTAAATTTTTTTAAATCAGCTAGTAATTCTGAAATGTCATATTCAGTAGAAATTTCACTAAAAATGAGAAAAAAATTATAAGACATGTTTTACCATTTTGATGTTGAGAGAAAAAAAACAACCAAAAAACTAAACCCTGAATAAAACCAGAAAAATGTCATTATGGACTGATCTCTTTTTAACATCTAGTTTTTCTGTGTGTTCCTCAGACTGAGAAGTCCATTACTTTTTTGCTGAAGTCTGTTTCTGGTTAGGCATTTAAGGCTTTCTGGGGAGCCAAGAAGAAAACAGGCAGAATTTAGATCTCTCTGGAGGACTTTTACAGTAGCAGCATTAAAAGGCAAACCACACTTGGTCAAACATCGAAAGCAAAACTGACAGATTGCTGGGGTCAGAGAAGAAGGTGCTGTGGGTTCAGGCTACCTGGAACGTGTACCAGGATGCCTGAGCCATGCACACTTCAGACAAATTCTGCATGGCTGTCAGGAGAAGGTTCATTAATTTCAGAATAATAGTTGTCCTGGGAAAGGAAAAGTGGAAGTCTAGGCTAAGAATTTCAGTAGAAGTAAGAGATGAGCAAATCATTTAAAAAAGAGCCCAAAGCCTGGTATGGTTGGTGGTCTTGATGAGTTCATTAAATTTCAGGCTCAAGTAGAGGCAAATTTTAGAAAAATATAGATGAGATTTCTTATATAAACATGAATATATTCATTAAAAGCCCATGTAGATAGATGTAGTGAGACCTTATGAACATCTGTTGACTTTTTCTTATTACGCAGAAGTATGTCTCTTCTGCTCACTTTGAAGTTTGGACATTGAACTTAATTGAGTCATAAGAAGGTGACATGGATACTAGACTGCTATTAATGTGAATAACTTATAAGGTGAGCTTTGTTCTGCTGATTTAATAAGTGAATTTTAACAAAAATAGCCCAAGTGGCAACAGAAAGGGAAGAGAATTTCTTTGTATAAATAAGATATAAACAAATGTTATCAATTTAGAATCTTCTCAGTGGAGGAGAATGGCAGAAGTTTCAATATGAGAAATCACAACCGTTAACATCACTGTTACAGCAGCTATTCTGAATTAATGGAGTATGACTGCATGCAGGCAAGGGAAAAATACTTCCTCTTAAAGAAGTAAGTATTAGCCTTACAGACACCTCTGGGGAAAAAGCCCCACCACAAACCAAAAAAAACCCACTTTAGAAGGCATCTCTGCTGGTAGGAATGCCTACTCAGAATTTATTCTTATATGCTCCTGTTATTTGTGCCATGATGCATGTCCTTTACATCGAGGAGTTTGCATTAGTGTTGTGTCCCAGGTGTCACTGAGCTGTTGTCCAAGTGTGTTGACTTGTCCCTGCCCTGTGAATGGCAGCTGTCCTGTGGGGCTGAGTTATCTGGTGCCAGTGGTGTGAGATTCTGCTGTTGAGTCCCATCTGGCTGGTGTGTTGGCAGCCTGCAGATCTATGTGAGTCTTTCTCCTCTTCTAGAGAACTTTGTAGCCGTACAGTGAGGGATTTTCCTTTCCCATACATGGGAAAACTAGGAACTCCAGCCTATGTGCTCTCTCTTTACATGTGTTATGAAGTCTTCTACATAGCACTCGGTTTTGACTTGGCTTTGTTGGTGAAGCTCATCAGTTTCAATCCCATTGCCGAAAGCTGAATGACTGTTTCACTTTAAAACTCAAAGCAGGGGAAATAGTATTTCAAGTAAATGGTAATTTTTCACCAAGGTGAAAAAGTTCTGATTGAGTCAGAAATTTAGATCAGAACTGTTCTTTGCAAGAGTAGCAACTGATTGCAGGTAAATAAGCTTTTGAGGAGAAAGGGTTTGTACAACTTGCTGGCAGTTTCATACAAGAGGAATGTACTGCTATGTGTTCCCTGTGCAAGGAGCCTTTTACAAAAGTATGACATAAAAGCTGTGTTGTGTGAAGGAATAGCTACTAAAATCCTAATCCTTAAATATATTTTTTAATATTATTAATAGAAATTTTCCCACTCCTTATGTTTGCTATATTGAGTGCTGTTTCTCAGTCACTGTAGTATGAGTTGAAATATGAGTTAGCTCAGTGATCTGTTTGAAGTAGTAATGAAGATGGACAGACTCTGAGGTGAAGGCCTCTTATGCAGGAACATCAGCAGGCACATCTGCCCACCATGTAGACTCATTTTGTTACTAATATTTTTGCTCACAGCACTGTCAAGGTTAACTGTCTGCAGCAGATGTTTTACCAGAAGTGCTACACTCTTGATGTTGCTGGAAGGTTTTCATTGGAGAGATACAACAACACATTTCCCTGGTACTCACAGTACTATTACTAATAGTAAATAGAACTTGAAACAGCAGGGTTTTTTTATGTCCATCTCTTCTACATAGAAACTCTATTTGTCATAAGTCAATGGAAACTAGAATTAACATTTAATTTTTCCTAATGTCTGTGATATTTGGAACAGATAGAATAAGGTGAGAAGAACAAAAGAGATTAAAAAAATTGCATTTTTCTTAAATTCCCTCTGTTTATATCTGTTTGGGGTTTTATCAGTAAAGTGTGTTAGTATGAATAACAGGCCAATTTATGTGGCCATATTTTAGAGACTTCAAGTCAAGTTGGCTACTAATGATAGGAATAGAGGCTGGCAGATGACTACCCCAACTCCACAATAACATTTGTTAAATCCATCTTTTTGCTGTGTTAAATAGAGCTAGTAATCTGAATATATTTTCTCTTCAATGAAGAGTGATAACTACTATACTTATTAATGCAATGCCAGTCACTTAAACCTGTGGTATTTAGTATGAGTAATAGTTTGTCTTTTAAAACAATTTTTACTCCAACAGTCATAATTTCATTACTTACTTCATGTCATGTTATTATTAAATGGAGTATACTTAAATGCTCTTCAGAAAAGATAATTGCTGACACTTTCAAACTAGTTTTAGGTCTAATTAAACTTCAACCATAAGAGATCAGGTATTTAGGGTTTTCCAAATTACATTTTTTTTTAGTAGCAGATGAAGTGCCAATGGAACAGAGAGAGAGAGGGAGAGAGAAAGGCATGTTGCTGTGACATGATATATTTGATCAACCGTGCCAGATTTTTTTTTCCAAGTGGTGGAAATGTTAAATGCAAAGTGCCAAGTGTGTCAAGACACAACAGAAAATTAAAACTGTCTCATTTGAATGTCTTTTGGGATGCCATAGAGCTGTTTGAGGTGGAGTAAGAATATCTGACATGTTGAAGCTGACGGGATTATTGGAATGGGTAAAAGTCTTGGAGAAGCCCTTTTTGTAAGTTAATATTGTTAATCACTGTCTTCAAGCCTAGAGTCTGTTAGGTTTCCATTAGCAGACAAACAGTGAGGTTAGGTCCAAGCACAAGGAGTACTGAATGCCCTCTGTTGATATAGAGGGAAATGGTCTGGTCTTCCCAATATCACTGAATAAAGAATGATTTGTGTTGGAAGGGATCTTAAAAATAATCTAGTACCAATACTCCTGCCATGGACAGGGACAATTTTTACTAGACCAGGTTGCTTAGAGCCCCATCCAGCTGAAACACTTGAAGGGATGGGGCATTCACAACTTCACTGGGCAACTTGTTCTGGGGCTTCACCACTCTCACAGTCAAGAATTTTTACCTGATTTCCAGCCCAAACCTCTTTTTCTGTTTAAAACCATTGGAGCTTGTCCTGTCACTACTTGCTCTTGTAAATAATCTCACTCCTTTCATGTGGGCTCCCTTCAGGTACTGGAAGGCTGCATTTAGGATACCTGGAAGTCTTTGCTTTCCAGGCTGAACAAATGCAATTCTCTTAGCCTTTCCTAATAGGAGAGGTGCTCCATCCCAAGTGCGTCATCTAGAACTTGGTCTTGTTGAACTGCACGAGAGTCCTCTTGGCCCATTTTAAAAGTTATTTGTAGACCTGTGAAACATGTCAAAAGAGTTCTACCTCAAGTGAAATTGCAGGAGGGATCACATTATAATTCAAGTGTTTTATTTGCTTGTGTTCTGAATGCAGCATGAGTTTCTGATTTGTGGTAGTTGTATTTTTTTTGTTCTGTATCAGATGTAAATATTTGGAATAGATTTTAATTTTTCAGCACTGTAATGTTTGAGAATTAAATATTTGAGAAGGAAAATTGTGGATCTATTGCATCCACACTTCTGTAGTTAAGAGAAATATCACCTGATTGTCTTTATCCTGCGATGAATAAAACTGCTGTCACATTTGACTTTTTTTATTCTAAAGGAAGAATTAAATGATATTCTGGCTTCTTTTTGCTGACACTTTCCATGGCTCAGAGTTGTGGTTTTCAAAGGAGAAAATTCGGAATTTGTGCAAAATTGTATTGACTGCCAATTATGTTTCAGTTTATTAAACTGTTCTGTGATTTCTGCTTGACAGAGGTCAATAGTCATTTATCACTCATCTTGTAAATTGCTATAAACTGGGTGTAATGGATAGTTTTTAGTTTAGTGGAGAAGCTCTCTGTTTACAACACAATAGGAACTGTCTTTTTTATTTACTGAATGCATCAGAAAGCTCTTATCACTATTTATTAATTTATTTCAGAATTTTTTCCCCTCAGTATCATTATCCTTTGTTAAGTAGGAAAAAGGTCTCGGTTTTGTATGCAAGAATTACAGAGCTAAACTTTTGATAGACATTCATGTTCTTAGGTTTTTGCTTGTGGATCAGATATTGAAAAATATTTATTGTTTTGACTGTTCAGTGGAAAATCTGCTTGGGAGAATATTTTAATTTTTGAGGGATCATGAAATGACTATTTTGTGTTGGTTCAAAATAAAGGGTATGAGAAGCAATTGTTTAAGAATTTGGCATGGGGTTCTACTGGGCATATCTGCAAACCTTTAGAAATTAATTTAGTGTAGGATGGAAGCCAAAATATGACGCTGTTTATGAGGCTCTGAACAATTCTAGGTGTAGTATGAACTTCTTATTAAATGTCACTGTCACAACTGATGGAAGTATTTCCTAGACCTGATCAGGATTTTGATTTCATGCTCTTTCTTCTTATCTTGGTAGTTACTTGTATAATTTGATGGTACAATAGGTCCTTTTACCCTACTGATTATGTATTCATCTTCTTCTAACCTTGGTAGGCGTTTGAGCCACATTTTTTTCATTTTCCTCGTGCAACAACACAGCCCTATTTACAGTTCTGGCCCAGTTAAGATGATGTAGGTGCTTTTAAGTCAGAGTTAAGCCCACAGGCTTGCTTGTTGGCTTCATTGTTTAAGCTAGCAGGAGGGCTGACATCATGGCACACATATTAAAGCAATCAGTGATCCCAGTCAAATCACAGAATGGTTAAAGTTGGAAGGGGCTTCTGGAGATGGTCAAGTCCAAAACCATGCTTAAGCAGGGCAGCCTGGATTGCTGGCTGCTCAGTAACGTATCCCGTTGGAGTATATTGAAGGATGGCGGCTCCACAACCTGTCTGGGCAACCTGTACCAGTGCTAGACCATCCTTGCAGTAAAATGCATTCTTCTTGCATTAAACATCGTTTCCCATATTCCAGTTTGTTACAGTTTCTTTTGTCCTGTCTTTGGGCACATATGAGAAGAGTCAAGCTTCATCATCGTTTGTTTTCACTGATGCATGGCTGAGCTGGGACAGCCCCAAACTTGGCATGGATCATTGTGATTACCAATTTCTTGTTTTGTAGGGAGAGGCTTAAAGCATGAAGATCTAGTTTTTTTCCTAAGACCATATGGGAAATCAGTATTCTTAATGTTCCATTTGGTGTGATTTACTAATTTTGCATTTTGATGATTTTTCAGTGTTTAAAATAAATTGTTACTCGTTTGATTAAAATTAAACAAACACTGGCTGTATTGGAAGAAAGGTAAATTTCTGTTTCAGAGGAAGCAGCACCTTCTAATTGCACAAGCAGCTTGTTTTAGTTTTCAGCTGGTGGGATACTGGGGTGTTTTACTTTCAGCAAGGAAGAAATACACCATGGAAAAGAAGAAGTCCAGATGTTTACTTCATAACATGGGGAAGAATCTTATTAATCTTGCCTGCCATACCAAAGGGTGAGAGCATTTTTCTCTGTTAAAGCCTGTGTTGCCTTCATGAGCTTATAATTGCCTACTCTGAGCAATGCATGTGAAATCTCCTGTTTTACAGTGGCAAACATTTCAATAAATCTGCTTGAACTATGAGCACAGCACACTAGCAATAGAAACCCATCTTGGATTAATAAGAAATATTTTTGTGTACAGTTCCTTCAGTGCTGAGCCATTTCCCTGTAATGTAGAATATTTTAACAATTTGAAGCATACTGGACTCAGAGACAGCAAGTGTCTGTTTCTAAAGCTCAGGCCTTTTATCGCATGTATTTGGGGTCATCTGTGATCTTCAGAAAAAATTGAATTGTCTGGACAACTTTTTTTTGTGTGGCATTATTAACTCTACTACTACTCTCTACCCTTGTTCCTAAGCTACTAAAACAGTTCTTCAAAGCTTATCTAGCAGTCACGTGGCTACTTGTGTCCTCAAACAATTCAGGATATGTCAGTGCTTCTGTTATAAGTCAGTTTCCAGGATGTCACTACATTCTTTCTGCTCAGAAATATCATGGACAAGGTATATTAATAACAAGATTTGGTTTTAATTGATTTGTTCTAATGGAAAGCTCTTGATGACTTTAGCTTGGGCTCAAAGCTTGTGTGAATCCTGTGGGTTGCTATGTTGCCTCACCCCAGCACGCAACCCCAGCCTTCCATACATTGTCTTTCCTATGGAAGGCTCTGCATTATGGTGAAGGGGTAAAAGGCCACTGTGAGGGCTTTTCTCCTCTAAGTACTTAGGTTAAGAGAAACAGCCTCAGTTTCATTCTAACTAAATGTCAAATTTGAGGCCAGTTTAGTGGAAAACAAACAGTTCTGTTATTAAGACATTTAAACACATGGTTCGCTGATTTAAGTAGTTCATGTTCTCTGCTAAAAGAAAAATATTTATTTGTGAAATTGTTCTGCATCTCCAGCAGCATTATGAATAAAATTTATGTACTTCCTTTTCAGATAAGTAGAAATCATGGCTTGATAATTACTTAAAGAGGAAATAGCAGAATTAGGTAGAAGTATCATGGTCTTCTTGTTTTAAGCCTGCAGATTTGTGTAGGGGCATGAGCCTTCATGTAAATAATTTTTTGGTGCTCTAGTAGGACATATGTGCTTTGAGATGATTCTTCCCTGAAAAGAATATATACACTCAGACTGTCCAAGAGGTGAGGAAACAGGACATTGCAGCTGTTGCACTGTAAGAAGTCTGAAGGCTTTGTGAAGGATAATTGCATTTCTTTTGGGGAAAAAAAATCCCTTCTCTTTAGCAGCTGCAGAATGTATGATTTGGTATCATGAAGCATTGCCTCGGATTATAACCAGTCTGATTGCTGAGCCTGAAAATCTGGTCCTTTAAACTGCCTTCTGTTTGATTATAACTCTGTGTCAGGATTTGGGATTGCAGCAAATGACTCTAAAGAGCTGAGGGTACCAGAAGAAGATTGAAAACAGCCCTTACACTTCAATATATTCCCTTGTGGCAGGTCAGGACTGTACATGCATGTGTGTAAATGCCGAGGGTGAAAACTTTCTGTTTATAAGGCAGTCAGCAAAAACAGGCATTCCTTGAATATCTGCTCGTCTGGGGGTAGTTGGGGATCTTTCATGAAGAGGACAGTCACTTTCATGAAGAGGACAGCCATGGGTGGCACTGCTTAAAAGGGAGAAATGCTCGCATGCCAGGAGAAACTATATAACCTTGTCTTCCTTTTTTTTGATCACTGTTTTTATGCATTACAATTTTTTTGTGTACTCTAGTGACAAAATCAGTGTTGATTTAGGCTATCTTAGGCTTCGGTGAAACTAGGAGAACTGATTCCATCCAACAATGAAAATAAAAAAATTATTTAAGGTAGAACTTGGTAAATTTATGGATGGACTTGGGTGATAAAGTTGCTAGAAATTGAACCAACTAGTGTGAGTCCATGGGTGTCCACCTTGATGATATCCCCAAAGGAGATATGAGTGTTTATTTCTATCCTTTGTGTATGAATTGCTGCCCACAGCTTACTGGAATTGTCCCTGGGCCTTCTGTTGCATATCGTGTCTTCTCAGGAGGTTTTTTTCCTTTTTTTCCCTTTTTCTTTTTTCTTTCTTTTTTCTTTTCATTTTTCTTTCCTTTTTTCAGGGTTTTTTTCATTTCTTTTTTTTTTTTCT
>VXBQ01000203.1:641-213116 GCA_013400175.1 Phainopepla nitens | reverse complement strand
TCTTTTTTTTTTTTTTTTTTAACATACAAGAGTGTCTGCAAGTAGGTAGATAGGAAAAACTGGTGGTATCTATTGATGCTATGAAAAGTACCAGTATGTCATCAATCCCTGAATAGTTTCTCACTTTATATGCTCAGACATGTCAGCATAGTTAAAGGTAGGGGAGCATTCTCACTCAGGTTTGAAAGTCAAGAGTGGGTGGGTTGGTTGGTTGGTTTGTTATCATCTTAATTCAGTTGTAGAATGGGGTCTGGGTCACTTCCTTTGGTTTTTAGGTCTCTTCTAGGATAGAAATGTGAGTTTTTTTTATCTGGAAGGGGTTTGTTTTGTTTTAAGTAGTATTATAGAATGTTTGTTAGCAGCAACATGGAGTCACATCTTAAAAAAAGTAAAATAAAATAAATATCTGTTGTTTACTTGCCTACCTGACCTGTGGCCTTAGGATTGGGGGTGGTGGTAACATGTTCTGTTCCTGAGAATAGAGGAGGAGCAAGTGAGTCTGGTATTTCTGTCTTCTGAGTATTGGATTTTTATGATCTCATTAATATTTTTAATATCTTTTTTTTGTGAGTGCAGGATATAATACAGAACACTGCTTTGTGCAAAACTTTATTTTTGGAAAAATACAACCAGAAAAATATCTCATTCTTTTTAGTTCTAAAAACCCGTAACTTTCATGTGCAGGAAATACCTACAAAGGTGATTCAAGATACTTTTTTCCATCAGTGTGGAGTATTTGTTTATTTCCTGTTGCATATTTTATATCAATGTATTTATCAGGAAGCAATTTGAAAGGTGAAGTATTTTTTTTAGATTTTGCACTTAAATAAAACAAAATATAAAACCAACAGGCATATGCTTCAGCTTTTGTTCCTCTAACTACATTCCAGTCACTCATGACATGTATCCATAAAAACATGTTTTTAGTCCTGAGTGGCTCTCTCTCAAAAAAGATAAATCTCTATAAATTAAAACAATTTAATATTCAGTCCCTTCTAAGCATTTGCTAATTTACTTTGCGTTGACACAGTCCACAAATATTGTACCTTTTCATCCAATAGGTCTTTTATTCAAACATATTAACAGATTCCCATGTTTAATGAGTTATTTTAAACTTCTCTTGCCATTACATAGGCTGCAGCTGTTAAAAGAGTTGACTAATGATTACTCTTTTATGTACATCAGTGAAGGAATTGTTTACCTGAATGGTACTGATCACTTGTCTGTGAGCTATGGGAGTGTTTATTATAGAAACACGTTTTCTTTTGTCAAAAGAAATAAAAAACTGCTTCAAAACTTTCTCATAGGAGCACTGGTCCAGGCTGTGTTTGGCAATAAAGGTGCTGCTTTCAGAAGGTTTGCAGTATACCACCATAGCATCTAACTCCCAGCTGTAAAACTCTTGGGAGCTGCCATCTCTTGCCCTGTTTGTGGTATAGGAGGCAGCATCATAGCAGCTCTTGGGCTGAAAAAGAAATGTGCTGTAATCTGATGTGAATTTGCAGGGGTTGTACATACAGATGTCTTGGGAAGGGTCTCGAGGCTGGTCCTTCACTGGGGTCAGAGTGGGGACCAGGCCTGCCTGGGGCCTTCCTTGGGGCCAGAGATCAGTCTGGACGTTGATAGGGTGACCAATTTATTTAAAGTAATTATCATGGACTAGTAATGGGAGGAGTGCAGATTTCTCCTGTATTCCTCATACAATTTAAACTCACATCTAAATTAGGGTGAAGATATATAATTCTGTAAGCTTTTCAAACTGAGGGGTTGCTATAATATTCTTCTCGGTTTACATTTCCTCATGTGGTTTTTATTTTTTTACTTTAGAATATTTATTCTCTTCTGAAGAAATGCTTTCCTTAGTTGCATTTTTCCCTGCTGTTCGACATAAATTCTGATGCTTTTAGCAGTGTTTCTGCTTGAGTTGGAAAGACAGAGGAAATTCACCAGCCTTCTTTGTCTGTTTTCCATGTGATATAGTGCCTTTTGTGACAGGCATTGGCAAAGAACTGAGGTGCAGAAAGCTGTGAAATACATGAAAATCTTAAAGCCATCATATAAAAAATTGAGTGTCTAAGTGTCTGAAGCTCACACAGCATATCATCCTACTACATATTTAACAGTTTTTCCTGAGAAGTAGGCAGCTAGCTTTGGAAAGTCCATGAATATTTAATTCTATGAGATGAAAAGTAACTATGTAGCAAACATATAAGGTTTGTTGTTGTTGTTTATTGCTTTTATTTGTGTGTGTTTTGCTTTCATATGGATGAATCAGCATTAAATCTCCCACAAACCTTCTAAAATTATTCCCATCAACTTAGTAGTACTTGTTCCTGAGGCAGACCTCATCAGCTGGAGTTTCCCTTTGTGAAGATGTGAGCTAAAACGCAGAGCATGATTGTTTCTTTAGTCTTGGGGCAGTTTGTGACAAATGCAAACAAAGGGAGTTCTGAAACTATAATGCTGAATTTCATTATTAAAATACAGTTTGAACTCTTTTTGCTGCTGGGAACTGTAATGTTCTGTAACCTTCTGAACTGAGAGGAGAAGCAGAAACCTGGCATGTTGGAAAATGTTTTTTTTGACAGCAACTAGCTGGAGAGAAGTGAGCTGTCCTATATGAGCTGTTTGTCCTAGTTCTGGTGTTCAGGCTGCTGTAGTTCTGCTAGAATACAGATTGAAGAGAAACGTGATTTACAGGTAGAAATAGTATCTTTTGTGAGATCAGAAGGCATAGAACGAAGAAATAGGAAAGGCTTTGGCTGTGTCAGCCCTTGCCAGATGAGAAACAGTAAAAACAGAGATAGTAAGTTGGTAACAATTGCTATGAAATTAATTATGTAGATCATCTAGACAAGTCAGAGAAAAGAATTCTTCCTACCTGTGGTGCAGAGTGCTGCTGTGATGGATCATATTGTTTGATCTGGAGGAGGAAAGCCTTAGGCTGGCAAAATTTGCTGACATACAGATTTTCCTTCAAGTGTATAGGTATTTTAGGGGGAATGCATGATCATTTTTGTCTGGGAAATTACTTTGCGATGCTAGAATTTATTTTATTGCTTGTTGACAGACATCTGTTCAAATTATTGTAATGCACTTTTAAAATACTCTTTTATGTCTTTTTTTTTTTTTTCCCCAAGGACTATTGATTCTATTACATTCTGCCCTCATTTAAAAAGAAGAAGTTTCCTTTCTTCCCTCTGTTCCTCCTTCCCTCCCTCCCCTCCCGCCCCATCAATCTGCCTAGCTTACATCTCACTCTGATTTCTCTTTGTTAATCAGAGTTCTCTTTTCTGTTATCAGGGAAGATAACTGAACATGCCAGTACAAGTTCCCCAGGTGTCAAGTCACATGCATGGTATTTAGAACTGAATGATCGCTCAGAAATAATAGAGAAATTATCTCTATGCACTCTTGTTGGAGGCAGAGAAAAGGAAACCCTTCTGCAGCTGCCGACATTTATTTAGTACAGGTGCTGAAACCAGGCAGTCAATCTGCAGCTGTAATTCTGAGGTGGCCAGGAGATCATCTGTAAGGGGCCATCAGCTTAGTAATTGTCTTTTAAAAAGAATGGGAGAGCTAGTAACTGGTATCAAATTCCAAAGTGGTCCCTTGGAGCAGAACACATGCTGTAGGACAGCCAAGAGCACCTGCGCAATTCATGGCTGTTGAAGGGGGCAGAATTCAGTGGATGAGACTGTTCATACCAGCTGGAGATTTGTCATCAGTTGGTGTTTTCCTTCTGTAAATCTTAAAATGTACAATAGTATTCCAAGTGTGTTATCCCTTAAAAGGAGTAAGGCAAAACATGCAGAAAGTACGTACAATATCCATAGATCTTCATGTGAAAATGGGGATTTGAAACACTCTTTAGTGTATGCTTAAGGACAGTTCAGGATAGTTTGTGCCTGTGCCTTGTGTGTAATAAAATGTGTTTGTTTACACAGAGAGCAGTTGGAGGAGAGAAGAGAAGGTTTTGTGACAGCCTGTTGAAGAGGTACTGTGTTGTTGAACTGTATTTGGAACAGGAAACTCAGTGAACCTGCTGCCTTTCTTTCAATTTGCACAGTCTAAAATGAAGGCTGTACAAATGAGCCTGCACCTGCCTCCCTTGAAGGGACCTTTGCTTTGCAGATCTGTCAGGAAAGATGGGCACTGCAATTAGAAAGACGCAAAGTGACTACATTTTCCCATTTGCACTCTTACTTTTTCTTGGTTTTTTTCCCCATCTGTGTGTGTGCTTACCTTTCATGCAAGGGTGGTCATGAGGATTAAATACTCTGTCACAGTATTGCAAGGAACTCCTTGAGTCCTTCTGCAGTTTTTCAAGTCTTGATTGCTTTTGTTTTTGCACATCAGCTTGAAACTTTGCAAATCTTCAAAGCCTTTAGGCTTTTTCCTCAGCATATGCTTATACCAGCAGAGTACCACTGAGTATTACTTCCTTGCATTCATGCCCCCGATCAACACTGTCTCTGAAGGTAAGACAGATGGAATTTGTTTGCTTATGAATTATACAAAATTATAGTTTATTAAGTTCCTGCATTTTAATGGACAAATGAGCCAATGTCTTATATGGGTGAGCTGGGTACTACTAGTGTGTAGAAGGACTACAATTGCTTAAATTTGCTAACTATGCTTTCAAGTTCTGTTTAACCTGTTCTTCATTGTGGCTTTCAGCTGGAAAATCTACCATCTAGAATCAGACTAGGTTTGGAACAAAAAAAAACCCAAAAAAACCCACCAAAACCAGTATGGCCATAAATTTAGGTCAAAACTCTTTTTTTCTGAGCTGAAAGAAAGCATGTTTTCATGGAACTTGATAGCAGAAGCAAGTCTTTGTTGAGAAATATAAAAAGCAGAGTTTCATATTGCATGCTAATGGATGAGGAAAGAAGAAAATGAGAGAAATATGTGAAGTGTATTGGCACCACTTTAAATTTTGCAGACTGTATTGAGTCAGAACCCATTTCAGTTTGAAATGGTAGTTTGTGGAAATTCCATTTTTTTAAAGTTCTGAGAGATAGAATATGGCTCCAATACCTTTTTTGATTTAAAGGGAATGAACTGGAAAAGATAGGAGGCAGCCGATGACAGGTGTGTTATTTGGCTGCTGCCTAACTTTATTTACTTTACATACACATAGGAGATGTGCATCTTTTTTGTAGCTGGACAAAGTTCGATGCAAGATTCTTTTAAAAATCATCTTCAGTTTTGGCTTTGAAAGACACTGCATCAACCCAATTTCAAAGTAGTAACCCCGAAGTACAAAGAACTGTATTACAGTCTCTGGTAGTGTAGTAAAAGGCAACAATTAAGATGGCAGAATGAAGCTGTTAAATTACTGTGAGTTTTCTTGTAAACATGAAGAGTTAACAGCCATGTAAACTTAATGAAAGAACCAGTATGTAAAGAGCAACAGGAATAGTAGAGATGAGCAAATTGATGTTTAGTGGTTAGTTTTATAGATCGTCTTCTTCACGGTGTAGGAGAGTCAAAAACTAAAAAAATGAGCAAAGGTAAGCTTTTATATACACTAGTGCCAGTTCACAGACCTAGGTATGATTGGAGAGCTGTAGCAAATGGTGAAATGTGGCTGTTAGGAGGGAGCCTGAATGATAACCATTTCCTCCCCTGCTAAGGGCAAAGGCAGATGCCCTTTCCTGCAGGCATCAAAGACAATGTTAACAGTTACCTGTGTATTACCACTAGTATAGAGGTTATTATGACTGAAGAATAATAGTTGCAAGGAAGAATAATTTATCTATTTGTCATCCAAGCCTTACAAAATGATTTAGGAAGGTATTTAGAGCTAAGATGAAAAGCTTTGCCTTTAAATGAAATGAAGATACTTACACAGGTGGTTTTTTTTTTTTCTGTGGGACTGATAAGCCATAGGAGAGGCAGCTTGTAGAAAATTTGTAAAACCTAGCCACTCTGGTAGCTTCCAAAATAGTCAAGGGTATCTTTTTTCCTAGTTCTCCAGTCACTACTTTTTGGCGATTACTATTTCCTGTTGCTATTTTTATGCCAGAGAGAATTATTTTAGGTGTTAATTTTGGGGATTTGAAATATTTTCCCCCCTTCAAAAGGGGAGTATTTTACTGCTGATACTCTAGGATGCATAAATGATGAGCACTGATGACAGCTGCTCACTCACATTTGTCATCATTATGTAAACTGCCGTCTGCCAGAAATGGACACTGTCCGAATAAAAAGCAGAAGAACTCAGCTGAATATCAACCACTAGGCTGGGCTGAGCTTCAGCAGAGCTTGAAAGATCATCTGGTCATAGATGCAGCTTCTTCTTTCTGTGACTGGCTTTCAGACAAAATTGGTGCACCTTGTTTGGACAATTTGCATGCCTTGCTTCTGGTGCTGTACTCCCAAATGAACATTGAGCAGTCAAGAACAAAGCTGATGATCTAAATTGTTTCCAACATTGCCACTGACCACAATGGCCTTTACACCATGTTCTCTGTGTACGTCAGTGCTATATTTGGGAGAAACGTTGGATGACCTGGTTATTGCTTTTCCAACAATACAACTCTGAAACTCTGCAAATAAGTGAAATGATAATAATAATGAAAGCATCCTCTGGCCAGAATAGAAAGAAAAGTAATGACTTATCTGATACAGGACAGTAGAACTGTTTTTTGCTTTGCAATATAGTGTAGCTTGGAAGCAAGACAGAGCAATTTTTATCCAGTTAGTAAGAGATTATGCATGAGAAAATTCCAGTTAAATATATTTTAAAAAATCCTAATGACAGTTACAAATTGTTGTAGAATCAGCACAAGTTGGTAATTGTGATACCCATGTACAAGAAGGGCTGGAAGGATGATCTGAGGAATGACAGGCCTCTCAACCTGACCTCAGCACCAGGGAAGGTCATGGAGCAGATCATCTTGAATGCCATAACACAGTATGTGCAGGACAAACAGGGGCAGGCCCAGCCAGCATGGGTGAATGAAAGGTAGGTCCTGCTTGGCCACCCTGATCTCCTTCTATGACAAAGTGACCCACTGAATGGATGAGGGGAAGGTTGTAGATGTTGTCAACTTGGACTTTACTAAAAGTAAATGCTCCTTTGACAGCATTTCCCGCAGCATCCTTCTGGAGAAATGGATTGCCCATGGCTTGGACAGGTGCGCTGTTTGCCGGGTAAAAAGCTGGCTGGACAGCCAAGCTCAGGGAGTGGCAGTGAATGCTGATACATCCAACTGGTAACCAGTCACTAGTGGAGTTGCCCAGGGCTCAGTGTTGGAGTCAGACCTGTTTAATATCTTTACTGATGATCTGGATGAGGGGATGAATCAAGTGCACCCTCAGTCACTTTGCAGATGATACCAAGTTGGGTGAGAGTGTTGATCTGCTGCAGGGTAGGGTCTGCAGTTGGGGCAAGGCCAGTTGCATGAGGCTTGAGCAGGAGAAGTGGCAAATCTTGCTCATTGGGTCACAACAACCCCATGCAGCAAACAGGTCTGGGGCAAAGTGGCTGGAAACCGGCATGGTGGAAAAGGACTTGGGAGGTGTTGGTCAACAGCAGCTGAACATGAGCCAGTGTGTGCCCAGGTAACCAAGAAGTCAAATAGTATTGGGGGTTATGTTAGAAATAGTGTGGCCAGCAGCGTCATGGCAGTGACTGTCCCCTTGTATTGGCACCGTTGAAGCCATACCTTGAGTCTGTGTCCAGTTTTGGTCTGCTCACTATAAGATAGACATTGAGGTGCTCGAGTGAGTCCAGAGAAGAGAAGCAGAGCTGGAGAAGGGTCTGGAGCACAAGCCTGATGAGGAGCAACTGAGAAAGCTGGGGTTGTTTAGCCTGGAGAAAAGGATATTCAGGAGAGATCTTAATTGCTCTCTGCAACTACCTGGAAGAAGGTTGTAACCAGCTGGGGGTTGGTCTTTCCTCTCGGCAACCAACGATAGAACAAGAGGAAATGGCCTAATGTTGTGCCAGGGGAGATATACACTGGATGTTACGAAAAATTTCTTTACCAGAAGGGTTGTTAAGCTTTGGAAACAGCTGCCTGAGGAAGTGGTTGAGTCACCATCCCTGGAGGTATTTAAAACAGGTGTAGATGTGGCATTTAGGGACTTGGATTAGTGGTGAACTCCAGTGTTAGGCTAACAGTTGGACTCAATGATCTTAGAGGTCTTTTCCAACCTAAATGGTTCTATGATTCTGACATCTGTGCTCTTTAAGTACTTTTTTTCCAAGTTTATCTCCTTATTTTTAAATTGCAGCTACATTAGCAGTGATCTGTAGTGATCAACAGCTGAGACATTTCCTACAGCAAGAAGATTTTGTTTTGTTCACAAGTATTAGATTGCCGTAATGGTCAAAATTTTCAGTAAAAATTACTGATTGACTGTGAATCTTGATTAAAAAATAATATTGAAACTTCAATTTTCCTCCTGTCCTGTGAGTAAGAGTCATCAGAGAGCAATGTTGCCTGCTTCAACAATGCTGCAGCACAGTGCTTAAACAGAGCAGGAGACAAGCAAGGGCTGAATTTTATGTACTTAAGAGGTTTACTATTCTGTGTTGGCAGTGACACAATATGATAAATCCTTCTCTTCATAACAGGCCATTTAAAATGTGATTAGTGCATTTAGTCAAAAGCTAAATATAAATAGAAAATAACCATGCATATGAAAATGTTTGTTGTGTGTAGATTTTCCCCAGGAGCAGTAAATTAGCCAGTAAGAGGTTTTGTGCAGTTTTGTGATGCTTATTAGTTACTGTGCCACATTGTACTTAAAAAAAACACCTTTATTTGATGAAGCAGTAGAAGAAACTTTATTTGAACAGTTTGTGACTACGTGTCCCAGCTGATGGGTGCAGGGAACAGTAGATTTAATTTTTAGTTTAACTTTGCTTCATCAAATGCTCAATGCATCAGAAAGAAAGATGTATTTCATTGCAGTTTACACTTGATCCCCCTTATCTGAGGGAGCAGATTTTGCATTAAGGAATTTGGAAGTACAAGGACACCAGTTCAAGGTCTGCAGAGTTGGCCCTCTGGAGCAGAGCTATGGACCACACAGTCAGGTAGCACCCGGTATCAACATACAGTACATGCAGTCTGTACACCATAAACAGTTCTGTACACACACCAGCAAACAGCTACAGATTTTTCCCCAAGCCTGGACTCCTCCTTAACCTCCTCTCTGTTTCTAACACTGACAAAAAGTCTTCCTTGTTCATACTTGCATTATTTATGTTTTGCGGCCAAGCCTTTCTCCTGGTTCTTCTTAATCCATCTTGAAAAATCTAGGTTTTTTTCCTCCTCTTTTGGCTTTGCTAGGAGGCAGAAAGCTACAAGTCAGCTATGTTTTCTTTTTCTGTATTTAATGCAAACCTCTTTTACTGCTTTCCAAACTCAAGAAGTCAGCTTCAGGCATCAAGACTACCTGTATCCTTCTGTTGGTGATTTGACTTTAATACTAAATATATCCACACCATCTTATTGGGTGTGATACATTTTTCAGGAGTCTGTGGCACTCTGTACTGTAATGCCCAAGCTTTGAAGTCTCTTTAGTCATGTTAGCTTCAGGCTTAAGTTCATGCTCAGCCTCAAATTCTGTATTGTCTTTGTTTATTCAGTTTGTTTCAAGGGATGTAGCCCTCTAATCTTGACATGAGAAAAAAAGCCAAACTTCTAGTGGTTTTCCCTGGTTGGTACTGGTTGAAGGAGGACCTTCAATAAAAACATAGTGAGCAGAGTATTTCAAAGCCTTTTTCGCTTGCTATTTGCAAGGGATTTGGGATAAAAAGGTGGATGAAACATCTGATATAGACATGTGAACCATTCTGCTAATGTAGTTAGCTGTCCTTGTGTGCCAGGTACAGAAGTACGTTCATTCCAAGTGATTTTGTGATATTTATAGTTGAGAAAAATACATATTTCCAGTACTTTTACAGTATTTAAAATAAACCTGTACTGTTCCAACAGTTACAGTAGAACAGCTTCTTCTTTTGTGTTGAGTTTATTTGTTCTCTTCGTATTGTTTTCACCTGAGAAATGATTCATAGGGCTTGTTAAATCTTCCTGCAACATGACACATTTGGTCTGATTCTAAGAAATTTTTAATTGTGCATTTGCTGTTGAGATAAAATAAGCAAGGGGAAAAATAGAAAACTGCTTTGCAGAAATGAACCTTATTACAGCTTTGAGGAACTGACACTGTAATTAAAGCTGTGACAGACATTTTATTAAAATCTTGTCTCTTCAGCTGTGCATAGCATGTTGAAAATAATGTTGTGATAATTTATCATGTTTATGCTCTTTAATGGACAAGTTTTGGACAGAGTTTGTACTTAATTCTGAGAGATATAATAGAGTACTTCTGAGTATATTTAGACTTGGGTGAACTTTTGTAGAAAGTAACTTGGAAGCTAGCTTTAACTTCCTGTTTTGTCCCAAACTCCATGTGTACTGTTTCCATGGATATTCCTGTAGAGTGGAATTCAGTCTTCTCTCAAGAACCATAAAATGGGAGTTTGGGTTATGGCATCAGTACATGTGATATTTTCTAATGATGAATGATTTACTTTTGCCAGAGTAAAAGTGGAAAGGGAGCAAACGAAGAAAAAAAAAAAACCAACCCAAAATAGATACAGTTGACTAGTTCTTGCATTGCACCTGTTACTGTACCATGTGGAAATTTTCCATTTGGGATTTTGGGGGAAAGAAATAATAAAAAAAAAAAAAATTGAGTAGGCGCTAGCATAGTTGCTCTCATTTGCTCCTATCTCAGCCATATTTACTATTGAACTGAAAAAGCCGTGAGATCAGAGCTTTTGGAAAGAATTGCTCTCCTCCGTCTTTTTTTTTCTTTACAATTCAGTTTCAGTAAGTCAATTAGATGTCAGTTCTCATTTTCACAGCTTTTCAATCCCTCTTTTAAAACCAACAATATATATTTTTCCATTTAGGGAAAAATATAGAATAGACAGACAAAATATTGAGGAACTTAAAACTGACTCAGACTTGTTTGATGATTAGCTCTTCCCCTTGTTCTGGTCTACAATGCCTCATTTTCTTTTTTCAGTATTTTCGTATTGCAGCCTTTTTTAATGCCTTCTTTTCATTTACCAACAAACACTATAGTTTTTCAGAGCACAGAGAATCATTTCAGTTTCTTTGAACACAGTGAGAACCAAAACGACTCTACATAGTTGTAGCCTGCAGTTAGATTGTCTGTTATTTTTTCATTGCAATTCCATTTTTTTTTCAGTTGCTTATATTTTTGTCAAAATCACTCCATACTGGTAAGTAACAAACTAATTTGCGCTGCACGGAAGGCAAATTTTATCAAGCATATTAATTTCCCTGGCAAAGGAGAACTGTGTTTTAAAAGGCTTATGCCTACATGAGGAACTCAGGTTATATGCATGAAATATAACAAATTTCATATATGCATACAAAAATACACAGTAGTTGCAAAGGTGAAAATACAAATATTTGAGGAATCTAGATTTTTTTTTTAAAGAAATGTGAGTTTTGTGGTAGTAAGTAAGAGATTTCTGTTTTTAGACAGGAAGGGTAACAAATGCTATTTTCAGTTTTCTTTGCTGGTGTAGGGTCAGGGTTTCCAACTATGGAAAGTGTATAAGGTCTTCCAAGTGGCTTGTAAAAACTGCTTAAGTATATCATTGATATCTCATATTAAGTTTGAAAACTTCTGATACAAGGTGTGTGGGCTAAACTAAAATCCTTTCAGGTGAGGGGAAGGGTGATTTTTCTGCCCTGTTTCCTGAATCCATAGAGAAGGTTTAACTGTGAGCTTTTGACTGTGAAAATTCATGGTATATTGTCAGATGTAGAGGTAAAGTAGGGAAACAACCTTTTTTTATTTTCTCCTATTGCAAGCTTATATTTTATACAAAGATTTATTTTTCTTAGCAACAGGAAAAATGACAAAACAACTACCATGAAATACTACACAGCTTAAGATCACAACTGTGAGGAACACTTACATAACAAAAAAAAAAATCTGCTTCTGCTTTAGCTTTAATTATCTTTTGTGAGAATATTTTCATAGCTACTTTTCAAAGAGAGCCTCCCTAGTACAGTGCTGAGCTGGAGGGGAAGATCTGACCAGCAACTCAACAAGATCAGATTAGTAAAAGAGTAAGCGCCCATCATCTGGATCTGTAAAATGAAATTTGTTAAGTTTTTCTAATAAAGTCTGTGCATAGCAGCAGATAACCTATTTTCAGTTGTCAGTTTTGGAGATACCCTGTGATTTGTAAGATTGTTCAGAAATAATTGTTAATAGTGCCATGCACCATAAAGGTCTGTGATGCTTCAAAGGGATGCACAAGCCCTAGAGGGATGCTCAGAGTTATTGCTGTGTGTGATTGCAGAAGAAAGTCATGAGGCTTGCACAGTTCAAATGTCAGGGCATGCAGAGGTTCAAGCAGCCCAAGCAAATTCTCCTCCTTCTTCTGCTTGCTCATTATACTGCATTTAATTGCTCAATAATTTTCATTTCTTTGGAGCATCTCCTTTAGCAATTAAGAGATTTGATGATCTAAGTATGAATGGAGTTCTTAAATTATATTTTTTGGTATTGGGATTTTTGGCAAAGTAAAAATGCAGACTTTTTTTTTTATTTTTCTTTATTACCATTATCTGGTCTATTAAAGATCTCTCCTGTATATCAAAGCAAGATACTGTTCTCAGATGTCTATATGGTGCATAATTTACTGGTTTTTTGGTCTGTGGATAGCACTTTTATATGCTCCTATTGCTGAAAGAAAAAATTACACATGAACAGTACCCTGTCTGCCAATATTTAATCTCATCTATGAAAAATATTTTATTTCCATACAGAAAGGAAACATATTTCTTTAAAAAACATAGGACTAATTTGTAGGGCTAGAATCTCAACATCGTGTCCAGAAAAATGACTCTAACATGATGCAGACACATAGAGGTTTAAGCCTGACATAGTTTATATGCTCTCTGAAGCATATAAAGGAAGGTGAAAATGTAATGATCAGTATTACAGAGTTATACTGTAAATAACATTAAAAACGACAGCAAAAATGATAATGATGATGATGATACTATGTACTACTTCTACTACTATCCCTTTTGTGATTTTAGTGAGAACACACAGCCTCCTTTAATAGACAGACCAGTCTTTGCCTTTAGTTTCAGTTAGTTTCATCATGCCACATGTAGAACTGTTCTGGATCTGAAGACTGAGGTCTTGTCTCTAGCAAATGAAATTAATCCATTCTTAAATGTGATCTCAAAAAAACCCATGACTACGCTGCACTGTCTTTATCCCTATAGGGTCAGGTAGTTTCAATGTAATGGCTTCAAATAAGTGCTTTTTGCCATTTGCATTTCTTGCAGAGCACTTTCCATAAAGATAAAGGCAATAAACTGGTTACAAATATTACTGTAAAGGTTTTTTATGATAAGGCAAAATAGACTAAATAAATTTATATTGACTGATTATACTGTAGACAGAAGTGGTAGGTGAAATTTGATAGATTTGCATGTATTAATTACCTCTACATCTAGCTGTTGCTGACTTACTAGTTAATAAAGACATACAGTAATATCAAATTTCCAAATACAAGCTATATTAAAATATTCAGAATTATATTCATAAGATATTCTATTCCCCTGCACATTGAGACAATTTACTTCCAATCACTGAATTGTGAGTTTCTGATGAAGCTCCTGAACTTCAGGGTCATTTTTTGAAATCAAATAGTTGTATTGGTTTTTACTCCTGTCTCCCTAAACAGAGAAATGCTAAAGCTGGTGGTGGACTGGGATGTTAACAGTGAAAGAAAAGTAAGGCAGAACATTTTGAAAGTGCTGGTATTTATATTCATGAAAAATTATTTTAGAAGGAAAAGGAAGTGGCTTATAAGTAAAACAAAGAAATAAGAATCAGGAATCTTTATTTGCAACTCGAGCAGAAGCTTTGAGAAGTAATTTAATATTTTTGCATGTTTTTGTTTCCATGTCTGTAAAATGGCATGATAAAGGTGTACAAGAAAGCTTAGCTAATTCTGGGCTGCAGAGTTTTTAGAGACCAGTTGATGCATCAGATGAAAACAACTGCAATTTCTTTCAACCTGAGAATTTACCTTCTTCAAATTTACTTGATTACCATGCTACTTACTTTTTTATGTAGAGCATAAAGCTGTTGACTGGCTCATTTTTGTAAGTATAACTTTTTTAAGTCATAAAAAATAATGGAAAAACTAGAAATTAATGTCAGTTTCATATCACACAAGAGAGACAACCTTGAAAGTCTATATTTGGTTCATTCCAACTCTGAAAGAATGTGAAATTCCTATCAGAAATGTGCAACAGCAATGATTTTCAGGCATTATCTAAAAATATAAGCTATTTTAGATTTTCAAATAAAATATATTAGAAATGCTGATATCTTGAACTCAAAAAGCTCATTTGGAAAACCCTGAATTAACTAACTTTCACAGATTTTTAATGGATGGTCCATCCTTCCTGACTATCCTACCTGTTTGATTTTGGAAATACTTTTAGAGTTCTTGAGAGATCATTTTTTGGGGTTAATAGGGAGCTGAAGTACTTTGGTTGAGATGATTGAAAAAAAAGTATTTGGCTTTGAAATTTGGACCTGGTTTAATTTCACATTAGAGCAGTTGGTGAAAAGTAAATATCTTTCAATACAATTGTCTTCAATTAGTCATATTTCCTACTGGAAATAACTTTATATTTTATAAAAAAACTATTGAGCATACCTTTGGTTTTTATTTTTTATGGGTTAGAACATTTATTGTCTCATAGTAAAATATTTAAGAGCCACCCTGTGCAAATGAAACAAACAGCTAAACATAAGTGAATAATGAATTAATCAGATACATGTTACTTTCTGAAATGTCTCTAAGGATTTATTGCCTTAGTGAAAAGAAAATTAAATACCATGTGTATTTTTCTCATGGAAAATCAGTCATCAGGAAGATACTGTCTTTGCCATGAGTAACCTCTCTGGGAACAAATACAGAGAAGAAAAATCTGAAACCAAATTAGTTCTTCGTCTAGGAAAAAACTCTGAAAGGATTAACCTTCTTTTAATTAAATGATAAGCCTTTATCATGCTTAGACACGCATGGTATATTTGAAAATTTTATCCCTAACATATTATTGTAGTTACTAATTTTTCTGTGCTAAGAAATATGAATATATAAAACAGGTGAAAGGACAAAGTTATTTGAGATCCAGAAAGGAAACTCTTCTAATGTTTCTTTACAAGTTTGCAAGAACTCAAGGAACTTACTTGCAAAGTATTATATAAGAGAGAGGAATGAGCAGCCTTTCAAAGTGCAGGCCTTCTGAATAAAAAATCAGTGTAGAATTCAAAAGCAAGTAGTAACCAAATTCATTCCACCTTTTCCTCCTGTACTCAGCCCTGGTGAGGCTGCATCTTAACTCCCGTGTTCAGTTTTGGGCCCCTCAGTACAAGAACGACATTGAGGTGCTGGAGCTGGTCCCCAGAAGGGCAGCAGAGCCTGGTGAAGGATCTGGAGCACAAGTCTGATGAGGAGTGGCTGAGGGAGCTGAGGTTGTTTAGCCTGGGGAAAAGGAGGCTCAGGGGAGACCTTATAGCTCTCTGCAAGTACCTGAGAGGAGGCTGTGTAGCTGAGTGGGAGTATATCTCTTCTCCAGGCAATCAGTGATGATACNACATTGAGGTGCTGGAGCTGGTCCCCAGAAGGGCAGCAGAGCCTGGTGAAGGATCTGGAGCACAAGTCTGATGAGGAGTGGCTGAGGGAGCTGAGGTTGTTTAGCCTGGGGAAAAGGAGGCTCAGGGGAGACCTTATAGCTCTCTGCAAGTACCTGAGAGGAGGCTGTGTAGCTGAGTGGGAGTATATCTCTTCTCCAGGCAATCAGTGATGATACAACAAGAAGAAATGGCCTCAAGTTGTGCCAGAGGAGGTTTAGACTGGAGTTTTTTGTAATGAATGGGTTTTCAAGCAGTAACAACTGCTTGACAACTGATGGCCCAGTGAGGTGATTCAGTCCTCATCCCTGGAGGCATTTAAAAGAGGTGTAGATATGGCACTTAAGGACATGGACTTGGCCATACTGGGTTAATGGTTGGACTCAATGATCTGAGAGGTCTTTTCCAGCCTAAATTGTTCTATGATTCTATATTGTACCTTCATACAAAAAAGGATGCCTCCCTCATGCCTGTCTGTAACTTTGAATGAGTTTTTGGTTATACAGTTCACATCTCTTACAGTGTATACAATAGGAATGATAGGAATGAATCAGTCCAGTGAATTGACCCAGCTCATGATGGTAATCAGAGAGAATGTGACAATTTTTATTTTTTAATTTTTTTTTATTTGAGGAAAGAGGATGTGATTTTCATCATTAGATCTCTTGAGACACTAATCTCAGTCCTTCACAAGGCATCCCTATACATCTGTAGTTTTGTATATTTCCACATTGTCAACTCTTAAAGAAAAAATTGATCAAGTGTATCTGAGGCTTTTCCCTAGCTACTTGTTTTATTAATGTCTTACCTGCTTTACTTGTTAGTTCTTACACTTTCTGCATGGGAACTTCAAAAGCTATTTCACAGCCCTGCCCAGATAAAAGTGGTTGCTTCATAGATGCAAAAAGCTGCCTTATCAGACCTAAGTTGCTCACTGCAACTAAATCAGAATCAAGTAAATAATCACAGTGTAAGTAATAGACTAATGATGGTGTTATGAAGCTCTATGACTTAACATGACAGTATTTGTCTCTGTTCCTTCCACTCTTAGAACTGTAGACATTTGTTTAATTTATGTAAAAAATTAGTTGAAATAAATGATTTACTTTTTTCTTACTTAAATCTAACTGTGCAGAAGACAGAAATGTCTTAAAAATTGAGACAAGAAAAAATTAAATTCCTCAAACTTTGACTTAAAAATTTTTATTTCTGTCCTGTTTATTAGTGACTTTGGAAGAGAACCATAACAAATGAACTTTAAGCTGGCTTTTTAAAATGAGAATTTGAAGAGCTATAGTTCCTGAAAAAAAACAAGGATTATTTGCACCTAAAAATCTTTGTTTTCACATAAAGGTCTTTGTCTGACTAGAACAGTTTTTATTAGCTAGTCTTATGTGGTTTCTTATATGGATTTTCTTTTGAGGCAATTACTTAAATGGAAAATCATGCCAGTTGAAATGCTTTCTTGAGATGCTGTCCTTAAAAATGGTAGTTATGAAGTGTAGGTTAAACCACACTGATTTTATATTGTGTTGCATAAAACTTTAGAAGGCTATCCAAGCAGAAAGATTTGAAACACCATATGCATCATCTAGTATGAATATGCATGGAAAATTAACTGAATGATAATATAAACTCAGGCAGTTGCCTGTAGTTACATTTTTTGATGTATCTCTAGGGAAATTTAGAAGAAATCCATCAGGGGAAAATTTTCAGCTTTCTCATAAAACTTTTCCCTCCCCACTATTTAAACACAAAAATGAAGAGAGATATCTGGGTGACAGGTATTGGAAATAGAATGCAGGAATTTTTCTATGAATGGGAGTAGGATTATTCTTAGCAATTTTGTCAGGCTTGTAAAGCATCTTTCACCTACTCTTTCAGAACTACAGTAACAGATTCAAAGCGAGCTTTAAAGACATCTCGACTTTCAATTATCTTTCTTCCTTTTTGTTCCTAATGGGTTGAACAACATCTGATGCTATCTCAGTAAATAAGGTTGTTGCCTATGCTGGAGAGCCAGTGATTTCACCATGTTTCTGTTAGCCTCACGGCGGAACAGGATGTGTCTGGTTTTTCTGAAGTTCCAGCACCTTGGCTTCTGAAGGGAGTTACCAGGTCTCTGGATTCTCCAGGGTGAGGATTCATCTTAGGAAACAAACTAAATTGTTTATGGTACCTCTGAAACTCATGAAAACTTTCAGAAAGAGCTTTCCTGAGAAAGTCCTCTGCTCACTTTGAGTCCAGTGGAGTCATGTACACAATGTGGTATAGTTGTACCTAACCAGTAGGCCAAGCATAAAAAGGCTTTGTATTAGTCTGTACTTGAGTGGGAAACAGTGCTTGGTCAGCTAGATGGAATTCTAAAGAACTTACTGATTTTAATCGTGCTTCAAAAAAAAAAAAAGCTGACTTCAGTCCTTTACTTCTCGATAATTCATGTTCTACCCTCATTACAAGGTCTGGGAGCTATTCCTGAAGCTCTACACTTGTTTATTTGGCAGAGGCAGGTATGTTCATTGGAATGTCACATTTTATAAATCTCTTTGGGATAGTGGTAATGATGATGATGTAATAATGATGCACATATACACAGGGTAGAAAAAAAACTAAGTGGAATTTTCTCTTGTAGATGTTTAATTCCTAATTTCTCATATTACATGGTTTGTGGTTGGGGACCCTGCATAATTTCTTCCTACAGTGGTATAAGTTGTTCAGTGCTGTGCATGTGGGTCACTGACGTGTTACTCTTCATGCTGGTGGTGGAAATGGTCAATGAGTAAACAATTCTCTTTGCCTGGCCTAATCCATCTAACCATTATTTGTCTGTATTTGGCTAGTGTCTATATTCTCACCGCAGTCCATGGAAAGAGTTTCCAAAGGATAAGATGAATCTCCTTCCTGAAATGCTTCGTCTCTTCAAAGACTATAAAAGGGTAATTCTGCCCTTGGTTCCTCATCCAGCATTTCTCATCCAGCATATTGCTTTCCTGAAGGCATCCCTAGTTCAGAATGAAGTTTGACAAAAGTATTTGCGTTTCTCCTAATGTACTGATTTTTTTTCCTTGTATTATGTGCAACCAGATTGATATTCAAACAACCAAGTGTATATATTAGCCCTACCTGGATTTATACCATGAAAAAATTGACCTTTAGTATCTACTTTCCTATTCCTGATTTGAGATTGGCTGTTGTGGTACTTCAGGTTCTTTGACCCAAATCCGTCCTGTTCCCTAGCACAACCCTACCTGGACACCTATCCAGGCTAGATGGTCATTCATTTGGGTGTGTGCATGACTCCTGAGCTGGAAGAACTTGACATGCTTTACACCTGAGGTTTAGACCCTGTTCATTCAAAATGAAGCCTATTTGCAGCCATTAGGCTTTTTTTCCCATGGCTTCTCAGCAACCTATTACATGCTAGTCATTCCCGATGCTGCTAACCCTCTCTGCAGCCACTTCCCTTCTTTGTTTAATGCTGGCTTTCCTTCTTGGGGAAGTCTTCCAGAGGAGGAAAGAGGGAGAACCATTTTGTGTCTGGGTCTTTACCACAGTTTCAGAAAAGTCAAAGCAAATTCCTGGACCCGTTTTCAGAAAAATTCCCAGCTCCACCGTCAGCCACATGGTGTGAAGGAGCCTTTTATTCAGATGGGAAAGACTCCTTTAAAACACTGTTGAGTCTATAAATCAAACTAGATGATTTTTTTCTTTTGAAAAAAGTTTTAGTTAAGATTTACTTTTATGAAGCTTTCCTGAGGCCTGATACTTAGTTGAACGGTAGTCTACTGCAGAAGGGGACAACTGAGTGCTCTCTTGAAGTCCCTTAAGCAAATGTTAATTGTCTACACTACATAAGGACAGAAAGTGCTGGAGGAAAGATGCTGCCTGCAACCTTGCGGTAAATAATCAAAGATTGACTAGAATGTGAGGAAGGTAACCCTTGGCTAAAGTTAGACTCAAAGTGAGATGTTGCCTGTGAAAATCTGAGCTTAAAGCAAAAACACATGATGGTTGGGGATTTCTGCTAGCTAGAAAATCTTTCTAATAAGAAAACAAGGACAGGCAGGGTAGTGCTACTTTTAGCAGATATCCTGCTCCAAGGCTCAGGCTTGGGCTATATATGAAAGCTATGACTTTCCATCTCTTCTGTAAATTTTATTTAATGAGCTGTAAATGTTATGTGTGAATAACCATCTTAATATTTCTGAGGCTGTCTGCCATGCCAAATACTTAATTCACCCTCAGATAAGCCTACAGACTATGCAGATTCCATGACAGATTTCACATCTAAATATCTAAACATTGAAACTGAATTGAAAAGACCTGTTAAAGATGTATGAATGCAGACTTTAATAATTTTAAAATTTCAGCTGCTTTTGTTCCTAAGAAAACACTTTAAAGACAAATTTCTAGGAATTATTTCATTGAGTATTTATTAGCATATGTATCCGTCTCTCTGCGGCTCATGGAGTCTCAAGCGTTTTGAAAAATTAGTGGTGTTTCGGAGTGAAGTGCTAGTGCAAAACCAAGTATCAGTCAGACAGCCTAAAGAGATTTAGGAGTTGATGCAGCAAAAATATATACAATCAATTTGGAAAAATGGTTCAATGATAATTTTATAGCCCCTGAAAATGTCTGTTTTGACTCTGCTGATATTTTTGCTAGGGATCATTAGGAACATGAGTTTGTATGGGTCCAACTATTTCATTATCCAGGCAGAAAAAACACTAAAAAAAAAATACATAGTCTGAGTAATCTTAGTTGAGCTTAGTGACAATGTTTTTAATCTGTAGGCAAAATACTGCAGGAATTAAGAAATAATTTCCTGTCCTTGCCCAAGTACTATGGAAAAAAACTGGAACTGTGAGTTCTTCCATGTTTTAACAAATGTTTTCTATTTCTTTTTGAAATAGCCATATGGTGTATCCAATAAGATTGTAACCTGGGTTACTGAGCTTCCATGTGTACTCCCCCTCTTCTTAATGGCATAAGAAAACTTTAACTGACCTTCAGTCATTTGTTTGCAGACTTAAATAAATCAGTGTGGAAACCATTCCATGGTTACCTACTGATTTTGAGCATTTCATCCTGAATCGCACAATGTCTGCCTCCGTTCTTGCCTGCATTGGTCACGCTAAACGAATAAAGTTAAAAGTTAAAAGTTTCAGTAAATTAATTCTTAAGACTAGTGATTTATTAAAAAGTTTATTTAATCTTTTTCTTTTAACTCACATTGAGCAGAGAAGCTTCCAGGTGAAAGGCAGTTAACTTATTTCTCTCCACTGTCTAAAAAGACAACCTAGATTTAGATATCTACAGTTCAGGCATCTACATTTAATCACTAATGCCTGCAGTATGTTGTGTATGCTAATTTTCCTCTCATTGGATTCCACATAAAATTAATTACAAGAATAAAAGAGAGAGTAATCCTTCCAGATTTACTCTTTCAGTATCATTTCACTGATGAGGTCTAAGGTTGAAAAGGAAGAAACTGGTTGGCAGGACCTGTTGGTTAAATGCTGTGGTAGAGCACTGTCAAAGCCTTGCTTTGCCTGACTGCAGAGAAAGCCTACTCTTAAGTAGCTGGGAGGAAGGCAAGTTTCCATAGTGCCAACCTTCATGTTAACAGGTTCTAGAAATATGTTTTCAGAATGAGCATGGAGAACTCACATTCTTGTTTTTGAGTATGTTAGCTCCTTGAAAGTGCAAGGAATGTTGTCTTTATCAATGAGTGAGTGGCTGTGTGTGTATAAATTCTATCAAATGCGTATATTTATTTATAACACGTGAATTATAATGTATATATATTTATATGTAATTTTGGGTTATTTTAAGGAGAGAGAAGGAATCAACTACTGTGTAACTGTTTTAATTTCACATAATCCATGCAATATCCTTCCCTTCTGCTTGAGCAGTAGATATGGTATACCTTTTAAGCATGAAGTTACAGAACTTAACAGATTAATTGCTGTAGTGTAAAATGACTCCAATGTCCCTGCACATCATGCTCTGTGAAAATTTCAACTAATTAAGGCTTTTTTGCTATCCAAGTTGATGCAAGTAGAAATAACTGCACACAAAGCTATATTTTTATAATGAATTAACTAAATAACATTTTCTCTAAGCTTTTTCAGAAATATGTTGCATGCTTACATCAAATAGATATAGTAATGTAAAATTTTGAAGCAATTAAACCATTACTGATTTCTTGGATTTTAATTATGCTAAAAACTCTTGGGGCAGGGACTTGTCACTTCAGAGTTTGTGAAATTCTGCTGTCAGTGCAATTGAAGGCTCAGTACTACCACAAATGATTTAATAGCAGAAGATAAGAATCCTTGGATTTCACATATTTAGGATGTGCATTAAGTAATTTATTGAGGTTTTTACCTTGCTTTTTCTGAATAGGGCCAATTTTACAAGGACTATCTTAAAAATTGTCCATTTCTTCTTTTTATTTTCACAAGTACTTTATGAATATGATGTTAATTTGCATCTTCCTATTTAGTAGAAGTTGTAAAATCATAAGATTTGTACATTTGCTCATCTCTGAAGAACTGTCTCTTTTATACAGGCTTATTTTCTTCCTTATGTGAAATATTTCATATTTATTAGGGAAATAAAAAGCTCTTTAAGGTGCAAGGAAAGTATAAATTAAAAATAAAGAAACTGAATGTAAAGCCTAGAAATCATTTAAGTAATGATCTGGATGTGCACATCTTTACTTTTGAATGAGTCCTGGTAGTTACAGAGATAAAGAACATAGTAGTAGTTGAATTTTAGGTTCTGGACCCTTCTGTACTGAATTGGTGGCAGCTCATAAAAATATTTAGAGAAACTGTTAACTGCGGTATTTATGAGTATTTACAATTCCTTGATGTCTGCTTAGTAGCAGTCAAATAACCAGATGAACAGATGTCTCTCCCAAGCCTCTTAAAAAGAGCTTTAGAAGAGTTGGATATGATTTATTAAGCATAACTAATGCTGCACAGACTATGTCTCTCTTCATCACGTATTCACATTTGCATGGTGTGGTGACATATCAGTTATGAATAAAGCAGACCTGTGCCTGATTGCATCCTGACTATGGTACATTTATAGTGCTAGCCTTTGGCATAATCTCTGGGATGTTTGTGTTTAGGAGAGTTGCATGCATCTCTTTTATTTTCAAGCTTTCAGCTAACCTTTTCAGGTTATTTGAGCATATGGAAAGGGGGCAAAACAAAACATACCCCAGCCTGATTGTTGTGAGGCTGCAGAGCATCAGGAACCTGGCAGAAATATTTTGCTGCTGGTCTTAGCATCTCACACATTTATAAGGGGCTTGAGGAAGGTCTTCTCACTGTCTTCAGCTCAGCTTCTGTGGTCCAAGAAGTAAGGTGACTTCTGGGGACTGTCTCCTGAAACCTGTCCTGGTCATTTTCTCCGGCTGGGTGACTTTTCCTAGTTGCAGATGCAGGCCTGTGATTAAAAAGCATTAACTCAGAACATATAGTTTGTTCTAGAGGTTCATCTAGAGTAATTTGTACAATACATAATCATCCCTGTCTCATTTATCTACTATGGGTGGAAAATAACTCAGGTTATGAAATTTGCAAGAAAAGCTTGTGGCCACAGCATTTTGAAAATAAAATGCATGATTATTGTTTATGCTTTTGTTGTTCTTTATGCAAATTGGCTGATGAAAAATGAATGCAGTATTTTTTTTCTGTAGGGAAACTGAAATCCTTTACCCTGCACAACTTTAGCCCATCAGTAAACTTGAATGACTGTTTTTATCTTTGGTTTCTTTACTGTGGTGTAGCATGGAGAATGGCAATAATAATTACTGCTTTAATAAGCATGTCACTACCTAATCTCACTGCATCATATGTGCTGAAGTAATGTTAGAAGTACTTTGGATGTGGGTGCTTTATGCAGAGATTCTCACTTCTGCCTTTCAATACATTTCACATCCAGGGAGCGATGTCTCGGTACTGCCTCTCTGAATAATGCCATGATGGAGTCCTCCTCTGTTTGCTGTGCTTCTTCTGCCTTTAGATTTACTGGTAGATCACATGTCCTCCCTTGTTGAACAAGCCTTTAAATTCTGTTCTGGGAATCAGGAAACTCTGCAGCTCCCATGTGATAAGCTATGCTCTGTGCTGCAGCACATACCTTGTGCACTCACTGCGTGCACTTGGACTGTAACTCCTTTTGTGTGTACCTGTCTCATTTCACAGAGGAGCACTGATGCTCCTTCCCTTTGACTCGGACACATGTGCATGTCGCCTCATCGAATTTGCTCTTTCCTATTGACCACAAACTCCTTTGATGATAATTTTGATGCTATCAAGGAAACGATAGGGATAGTTTGCTTGTATCTCTGGCACAATGTAGGCAGATCATCAACAAGAATACCAAATCTAGTTTGTTTAAAAATGCTGTGTAGTATTAGGAATTGAACATTTCTTTTCATCTATATTGACTAGATCAACATGTGATCAATGTTATGTCATTTTATGAGTCTGTGTGTAATTTCTGTCCTCATTTCCCTGAAAGTAGCAAGAAAATTAGTGAAAACAAAGCTGTTCAATGCATTTGTTATCTATTCCATTCAATGCTACCAATAGATGTGCTTCATACAGGCCATCTTTTGAATGTGTTAAGATTGACTTTGTCTTCTTGCACGCTGTTCTGTTTCACCATAATGATGTACCATCTCATTGCTTTTTTGTTATAGGTGGTCTTACTTCATAATGCTTTTGTTAATTTTTCTCAAACTTTACCAGGCCAAAGTTAAAGCTCACTGATCTTCAAAAGTCAACTGGAAATCTGATGAACACTTGTATGTTTTTCAAAATTTCAGTAAGTTGAGAAATTAGAAGCAGGATTGTGTTATTAAGGGCTTCGGTGGCTTCTGGAACACAGGAAGATGTAATTGGAACACTTAGGACCCTTTTCAGGAGCAATGCCTTTGCAAGAATTCTGACAATTTCAAGTGTTAATGCTACTGGACATTTGAAAATACAGTATTCACTCATCTGTCAGATGACTGAATGCTGTACCATTGTTTCATAAGCACCTTGCTCCTGTGCATTGGATAAAATTCGTACTGCAGATAGTGTTGCTAAATCTTTGTCAAAGTTCTGACTAACCACCCTCTTCCAGAAGGAGTTATTACAGGGAAAGTCGGATGTTACCACTCCTCATGTTGTCTGTTTTTCAATTCCTTGTCCAGTAGATTCTGGTTCCTTTAAGCTTTTCAGGGAAGTTGCAATGGAGGATGTGGGAAACAAAGAAGTAACAGATAGTAAGGAGAGAGTAGTCTTGCGAGAAGATAATAAATTTTTTACTATTATGTATGAATACATTACCCATATATCTGACTGGTTTGAAATAATGTAATGGATATACAGAAACATAACAATCATATTGCCAAAGCTGGAAAATATTGAGACAGAAAAACCACATAAGATAACATCTATAGGAAGAGAAAAGAAAAGCCCTCCATCAATTTCTGAATTAGCAATGTGTTTTTCAAATAAAAATATGGTTATTTTTAGTAGAATCTAAGCATTTTATCCTATTACATGTGTGAATATAAGTTAGAAACAGCTCCCTCCAATTCTTTAGCTACTGAGGAAGATTGTGTATTTCTCTTAAAGCACTATTTAAGTTAATTTCAAATGATGGATAAGGGAAAGAAACTATAGCTATTTTCCACCAAGGTTTGGCGATTCTGTTGAAGAAATCAGGCGGTGACACATGGAAAGAGAGCCCTGTATACAAATAAATCATTCTTGACATTTCCCTTAGGCAATTGGCTTTCTTATGCTATGCAGTGCACTGGGACATACTATTATTATTTCCCATGTGATTGTATGTGTACATATGCTGTCACTTTCCATTGCTGGAATAAGCTGTTGGAGCAGTATTTTTTAAATATTCCCTCTTTATTCATCAATGAAAAGTCAGTTTGATGCAAATGGAGACTTCACTGAATTTCATTAGCAAAGAAAAAAAGTCTTTTTCTCCTCTGTCTCATCTCCAGTTGTAGAGCTAAGGCAAGTCAACAACCTCTAAGGTGTTGCCTTAGATGCTGGAAGTGGTGTGAAGTAAAATGAAAAAGGTGCAACTTTAGCTGTTCAGCTCCCATTTAAAGGCCTCCAGTTGGAGTGTGTTGAGTTTTAACAGCTAGCACTGAAACCCAAAGCAGCTGTGTGGGTATGCATTATCTCCTCACATGTAGACCTAAGGAGAGATACCTTTGCATGAAGCAGTGCAAAAGATAACTGTCTTTTGTAAATTGCTGCATGATGCCCTGTGCAGTTTCCAGGGTGATTTTGTTTGTGGCTTTTTGTCCTTCCATCTCTTCTGCTTAGAGCCTGGTAAAATAATGATGTTTTCACTGCATTAAATCAGGACTAAGACCTGGTTTATCCTGAAGGGAAGAAGAATCTGGTTACATTTGTTTGTTCATGAATGTTGTTCTGTCATATTCCTTTTGACAATTATAATTTCTCACTGGCTTTAGGTGCTTGTTATAGGGGGAAACACAGTGTTTAGCATCCTTGTCAAAAATGGGAATATAACACGCTCAGTATTTTGCAAAACTAGTATGGATCATTCTGTGGCAGATTGCTTATTCTAGTAAATATTGCTGGAAGTTTTATTGCTGAAAATTGACCTTTTTTTTTTGTCAATCACTGGATGTTTCAGGATGTGTGTTGCTGTGGAAAGGCATAGAGATTCACTGTAGCCAACCTGTGCAGAGAGGAGCAACTTCTTAATGCAGCAACTCTTGTTCACCCTTAGGTTGCTGTTATTTTCCATCTCTGATCACAAAGTTGTGGGGGAAAAGAGGAGATTTCATCACCCAAATTCAGGCATTTCAATAACCAGCCATAGCCAAGGTTTTATCAGATGAAGTTGTGTGTGATTTTGGCCTATGGCACTCCTGCTTTGTTGTGGACCCATCTTTTTCCCTCCTACTTTGCTCCCTTTGCAGTTTTGCCACAAAGCTTTGTGCGCTGTGCCGTGAACTGGTTTTGGAAATGAATGACTTAAGAAGTGCATGAGCTGGGAAAATTTAAGTCAGAAAAACAGTGTTTCTGATGAACACAGGCAAATTCAAAGGATCTTCTTCTGAGGAACCTTATGTTGTATGTGAAGAGAATGAGTGATTCCTTGATAATTCTCTTTTCTGTACAGAGGGAAGTGGCTGGAAGTTAACCAGTGTCTACATGTTTTAGAAAACAGCAGAAGGAGCCCTAAGTATGAATTGCCCTGCTTTGTGGCTGTAAATATGGATTTTCTTTTTTTAACATGCCTTCCTCTGCTCACAAAATATGCAGCGTCATGTATCTTATGCAGACCAAGTTGCCACCAATGACCTGAGCACAAAAGGGATCTTTTTCTTGCATTTATTCCTTTTACCTTCAGTGGTTCAGTGGTACCTGCTCTCTCTGTGCTTTTTGAGAAGAAAAAATGTAACCTAAAGCTATTTTGTGTTTCTTCTTTAGCAGCTTCTCATGCCTGAGACTTCTGAGATTTTGTTGTCCCCTGGCTCTTGTGATGGCTTTTGCTGTTTGCAATTAATAGTCATTGTGCTTTGGCTACAGCTGCTTCAGAGCCTGCTCACAGAGCTGCTGCTTTGGGCAGAGGAGAAGTGAGAAGCCACAGCCTGAGGGGTTTGCCTTCAAAACGCACCTAGCACTTGGCTGGTGACTTCAATCAAGTTTATTTCAGAGTATCTCTGACTAGCTGTGCAGGCAGTGTGAGTAATGTTGCTGTCAGATGTGCATGCTGGATCCGGCTCAGACCTCAGAAGGTTATTTCAGCGTTCTATTATTAACGTGTTTAAAAATAAACTGTGGCTTTCAGCCACTGTCCAAGGTGAGGGGATGGTCAATGCACCCTTCCCTGCTGGAAGCACAGCTGAGAGCCAGTGGATTCAGGTTTTCCCACATAGTTAGAAGGACGTGAAGAAAACCATGCCACTTCCTGTCTCTTTTCTTCCCCATATTCAATATCAGGTGGTTTTGCATGTTATGATATCTGTTGCAGAGGGTACGTAGGAACTACCTAATAGGTGACATTATGGGTCCATCCTGGTCAATGTTCTTTGATAACTTCAGATCAGCCAGCAGTATTTTTCTTCCTTTGCTTTCTCCTTTTTTATCTGTGGGATCTATCTTAACACAGTAGAGGATTGCAAATACTATATTGGAACATACAGAAGAAGTTTGTTTAGAAGTGAGAAATATGCCTGTATGCATGTCTATACAGAGATGTTAATTTGAAATTATTTAGTTTGAGATGGTATACATGTTCAAATACATGTTATAAATTTTTACACAGAGAGGGTACAGGGAAAGAATGGAGATATAACTTCCTAATCCTTGTGGTTTTATATATGTCAATGCCTTAATGAATAATTTAGAAGTAACTGTTCAAGTCCAAAGCCTTCTAAATAGAAAGGTGATTTTATGGCTAGCCCCAAGCATGTGTCTTAAGAGACCATTGCAGAAATTTATGTTTTCTATGACTCATTATTTCATAGTTTATTTCATAGTGAGTACCATAGCGAGTCAGCTGGAGTATGAAATTAAAGCGACCATTTCAGTACTGAAAAGGAAATGCAATCAAAGCAAGTACTTGAATGTCTTCCTTTATTCCTTGTTTATGTGACAAATGGAACAATAGTTAAATGATATATCCCCAATAGAGTCCAATAGAATTGAAATTGTGCAAAACCCATCTGTTATCTTTTGAAATTCTTTCTTAATCGTATCTTATACGCAACCTTTATAGTCAATGGCAAAAACATTTCCCTTTTAATTTTTTCTTTCACTTCTCTTGCCCATCTAACATCTTCAGTTTCAGACCCTTAGTCAAGTGGATGTTCTCAGAGTGGTAAAGTCCTGACTTCCGGGGTCTCTTGTGTGAGGGATTCCAGTTGGTGTCATGCCCATGTTCTTGTGCTGTGAAGCACCTACTGTAAACTGTAAACCTTACTGCTAAATTGTCTTAGTCAACCATGGTAATGTTCTCTGAGGGCCAGATGCTGACACATCATAGACAATCCTGTAGGTGTTCTGTGGGCTGAAGTGTGCCTCACCTCCTGTGTATTTGTCTCATGGGACATGCTTTTCACTACCCAGGCTGCTGACTGCTCGTTGCACGAACTTTCAAAATGACAGTCCTGGACTTGTTCTGATAGTTACATCCTCCGGCTCCATGACAGTGCCCCTTTTGCTGCAATTTTCCTTGTTACTGGCTTCTCTGACCTGCTTTTAACTCTTCACAGCTCCTTGACTGTCAACAATCCCAATGTTTTATTGAGAAGACCTGCAAGGAGAGACCTACAGCTCTGGAGAGGACTGTATAAAATCCAGGGTTATGTTGAATGTTAGGAAAACAGTTATTGTTTCCCTCTCCTCTATTCTCCCCCCGTCACCATACTTTAAGAGGGAGGTGCCTGAAGGTGAGGAGAAATCGCCTGCGTACCAATAAATGAATTTGCCCTTTTGACTTGTAGAGGTGGAAAATACTGAGAAGGTTCAGGGAGGACTTTGTCATTATCTTCTAAGCTTTGAACAGTGAAATATAGAGACTTCTCTGCCCTCTTACTGAGTGGTGGCAGATGAAACGAGGGGAGAAATGCTGTTTTACATTATACGATAACATTTTATGGAATTCTTCTTTTCCATTGGCTTCCTGCTGATTTTGATGGTCAGTCAGAAATGCTGCCTTGAACCCCATGAACCCTGAGAAAGATAATAATAAGTAGGCCAAGGAAGCATGCTGCAAATATCATAGCTCTTCATGTGAAATTTGAGCTGAACATTCTGATCTTTGTTCATTTAGCATGCTTGAAGAGCCTTTTTGGTGTATAATGTCTCAAGGGCAAGCAAAATTTGATTATTTTTTTGATCTACAGAAGGAAGGCACCTGGTTTTCTTATGTCTAATTAATTACTGTTAAATATTTGTAAGCAGGTGGACACGGTCCGTACAAGAGAGGTAAAGATAAGCCTTCTTGGAGGGAGAAAAAAATTTCATGGAAATATAAATTCTGGGAACTTAACTTTACAATTGAAATGAAAATTAATGCCACTAAAGAACTTTTCATTATCTGAAAGCAAATTTAAAAGTAAAACCAAACAATGTTGCACCACTGCTGCAGGAAAATACTTCCTAAATTGAAGTTGCTTCTAGGGCTCTACAGCATATTGATAATTAATTCCTACTTGGTATGTGAAAGGCAAAAAATGAAAGCTATAGCAGTTCAGCTCACACATAAACCTACCTGCTAGGACTCAGGCAATTTTTTAACATTATATGATGTCTAGGGATGAAGGACGAGGAGAGTAAGGCAACTAAATAAGGATTCTGGGAACTCCCAAGGCATTAGTTCATGACTCAGACATCCTTTCCCCTTGGGAGGCTTACTGGTGGAATCAAATGAGAAAACAGAGTGCTTGCTTCCCTTTGTACTCTTACTTCTGAAGCAATAGAGAAAGGAGTTAATCAGGTACTGAATTTTTGCTTTGATTTTCCTCTTTAACCGAGGAGCATTTATCAGATTTTTTTGCCTTGCTGTGTCTTGCATTCATAATTCCGTAAGAAGATGCAGTCTTTATATGTGTAGGCCAAGGATGTAAAAATAAAAAGTATCACAGCTACTTTTTAATTATATGAAAACCATATTTATTTGTTAGAGAATGAAATTAAATACTGCCTTCAAAGGCTGTCAAAAATTTTTGATTTTTACTTGAATTTCATTAATTTAAATGCTTCCAATTCCTAATTGCTAACAATTTCTAAGCTTTGAAGATTTAAAGACCTATCTACAGTGAAATTTTTGCTTCTTTTGAACTTTCATTATTATTATTTTTTTCATATGTTCCAGAACAAAAAAGAGAACATAGAGGCTAAAGGTGCATCTGCCAGGCAACAAGTCAGTTTTCTCTTCATGTGCTGAAAACCTAGAGGTATAAATAGATGCATTTGTCCGTGATTCTGAAGATCAGTAATTTGAAAAATTAAGTTTGCAATCCATAGAGACATTATTTCAGTTAAAGCTTGCACTCAGTTGTTATAAATCTGCTTATGTTAGTTGATACCTGTTGCTATTTCTTACACAAGAAAAGTTGACCAAACAACAAAATAATCATCCGCCTGTCATGAGTGTATTGAAGTGGTTACTCTTTTCTATTCATCTGTTTATTTTTGCTGTTGTTACATGCATATGAAGTCCTGAAACAAGAAATGCAAAATATGTTACAGTAAAATATATCTAACTTAGGAAAATGTAGTATTGATAGCACATCTAGGAAACAGGAAATTGGTTGTGAATATTATTGACTCATTTATCAGATATTTTGAAGGGGAATATTAATATTGGCCTCTGTGTATCCTGGCTCTCTATATGTATTTTGTGAAACAAATTCATAAAAACATTCAAGAGTGCGTTTTTCATAGAGCTAGAGAATTGTGGTATATGTTTTTTTTTTCCCTAAATTAGTTTTTTTTATGAAACCTTAAGAGGTTATTTTTAGATACAATAATTGTAATAGCAGCTATGTAGCCTTGTATATTTTCAAAACATTGATACAATGGAGAAGACATGAAGAATAATTTTGAAAAATAAAGTGGGTTTTTTGTTTTTTCTCATAAAAGAAATTGTGTGGTCATTAATTACTTTTCTTATCTTTGAATTCAGTGACATTTTACCTTGGGAACATGAGCGAAAATTTGGTAGTAGTTGTGTTGTCAGAGGGGGAAGTAGCCAGATTAGACTGCATTTGGATAAAACAGAAAATGTGATGGCAGTTTTAGTGAATTAGAGACATTCTTCTGAAAACTGATATAAGTGACTAGTGAGGATACTACACCTGACTGTGTAGCGTGGCATGAGGGAAACTGTCCCTCCGAGCTCCTGTTAGTAGTCATTAGTTAGTAGTCATTTCACCTTATTAAGTATCAGTTTCTTAATTTTTAAAAGAAAGATGCAAAAGAGGTTTGCTTGTCGTGGTTTGCTAATGTTTGTGGAAAAGGTTTGTTATCACTTTTCACAAGTCACTTTTGCTCTCAGCAGCTTTCAGAGCCTCTGAAGAGGCTAACTCTAACTCTGAAGCAGGTATACAATCTAGCATAGAGAAACAATCAGTTATTAATAAATCTACAAATGAACCTCTATCTTGGAGCAACAATGCACTGTAATGACCAAACCTTATTTTAAATACAAATTGAGAAATAATTTGCTCTAGAGAAACAGTGCACAGGAAAGTTTAAGAGAAAAGTATCTTTGATACAGTATGATTTAAAGAGTGCTTGTAACCCCAGGGACCAGTGACATTTCCTGTTACACTAGAAAAATTCTATTTAACAGGGGCAAACCTGGATTTCTTGGCTATTGTTCAAGCTAGACATCATGACTCAGAGAACATGAGTTCTGAAGGTCTCCTCAGAGACCTACCAACAAGACTGGATTTTCAGAGGTCACTTCATCAGAAATTCAAAGGTATCTTAACTTACACTCACGTGAAACCTTTCAGGCTTGTTTCTCTTAAACTTTCCTGTGCACTGTTTCTCTAGAGCAAATTATTTCTCAATTTGTATTTAAAATAAGAAGGTTTGTTCATTACAGTGCATTGTGGCTTTAAGATAGAGGTTCATTTGTAGACTTACTAATAACTGATTGTTTCTCTACCCTAGGTTGTATATCTGCTTTTAAACAGAAAGAATTGGCCAGTCTTTGAACCAAATAGAGTGTATCTCAAGATCAAATTATGATGTCATGGTTTGTTTCCTGATGAAATTGCAATGTCATCCTCTTGCTAAACGTTTCTTCTGATCTGGCTTTAACAATACATTGGGAAAAATTATTTTAAAACCTGCTCTTATTTTACAGTTTCCTTTAATGCCTAACTTAGCAGAAATTTATTGGGACATAATTATATAGCTACTGTCTATACTGACTATAGCTTTTATAGCTATAATCTGAGATGCAACAATCAGAAATTATTCTGTTGTGTTTCAGCGTCTGAGGCAAACATTTTGATTTGAAATTAAAAAGAATGATAATGGATTTTCAAGGCTATCTGAAGAATGTGATGCAGTCTGGTAATAACAAAATTATTTCAGAGGTAAAATAATCTCACTGATTTTTTTTTTTAATGAAATTTTACAGGTGTGTAAACACTTTGAATATTCTCTCCAATATAAAATCTCAGTGTTTCAGATTCTCCTCATGCTATGTAAATTTTACATCTGTAGTCTCCCTCTCTTCAAAACTAGGGTAACTGAAGCCTTACAGTTCTAAGTACAATTGCTGTCACTGTCAGTCTATTGTCTTAAGAAATCTGCTCTCTGAATATGAAGTATCCTTAGGTTGTTTCAATGGTATTTGTATCCCAAGTGCATTAGAAGCAAAGATGGGAGGCATTTTCTCAAATGTTGGTGTGCACATAGTTGTTCAGATTGATCTCCTTCCATAATCCACAGTCAAATTGTCCACTCTCATGCTCTGTGGTTCTGTTCTAAAGGAGACCTCTTCATGGGCCATATGAATGGTAACTTAGAATTTCCCCACTCTCTCTATTGACCATAAAAATAGGTTAGAAGGTAGGAATTCTGTGCAGGCTCATTGCAAATGTCAGAGAAGATCTGTTTTCTGGAGCCCCAGTGAGCTTAGGGAGAGCATAGACCTTAAAATTCCCCAAGTGAGGCAGCTCTGACTAAGGAGAACATGTATGTTTCCTAGTAAATGATGAAGACACAACAAGGAGTGAGCTGGTAATTTTGTGCACCTCCAAGCTCAGAGGACAGATAAGGAGATTATTTTACATCATAGCGTTGATAATTTTGAGGAGTGTGGTTCGCATGGTCACATGTGACTATTACCTCTGAATTTGGCCTAATTAACCTAGGAACCTGAGAAAGGCACAGGTTTTTAGCTAGGAAGGAATTGGCACGTAGATGCCAATTTAGAAAAATAGTCAAATTCTAGAATTTCAATGCAAGCTTATTTTCCACTAACTTTGATGAGATTTATTATTTCTACAATAACAGGAACTTACAAGATGTTAGAAAATATCCTTTAAAAACACCTCTTTGAGATAACTTCCAGCCTGGTTAAGGATTTTGTGACATTCGCCATTCAAAGATGGTTTGTGCATGGACATTTTAGATACAGTAATTGTAATAGCAGCTATGTAGCACTTTTTATTTTCAAAGAATTTCAAAGCACATTTTCATATTATTATACGTGGTTTCAACTGCCCTATCTCAGCACTTAAGAAACATACATCAAAGAGTTTTAAATCCCTCAAATCCTACAAGCTCTGTTTCCCCCTTTCTACATAATTAAGTTAATCTTTCAAGGCAAGTTGACACATGTAGTCAATTGGTTACAGGGATTTTTAAGATCATATTTTGTATTCTTCTCATAGGCTAGTAACCATGGTGAAATCTAACTTGGGAAATTTTCAGCTTGCACTTACAGTTCTTCATTATTAAATTCAAAGGGCATATATGCTGATTGATTTCTGATTTAATCCATGTCTTCTGGAATGCTGTGTGTAGTTTATCTAGACAGTTTCTTTTACAATCAGATATTAAGAGAGAATAATTCACTGTGTTATGTGCAATTATTTGAAATAATAGTGTTTTGATCAGTAATATTTCCAGAATTCCAGACATTGGCAATGTAAACTGCAATAAAATGTTCATTAGAGTTCATATTGTTATAATTTTCCTCCTATTTAACTGCTTTTATGCATTATTAGTTGCTGTGAAATTTATAGGCAGCTAGAGAAACAAACAGCTACCTGGTGTGGAGCATGAAACCTGCATTTAGTGACTGCTGGCATCTTGACTGTTGTGCTCTTATGCTGAAAACATCGTATATAAACAGTTTACTGATGAAGGAAGAATCTTTAATTGGGAGTTTGACCAAGGTCAACTAAGTATTAAGGAGAAGGTCATGGGCAGAAAATTGTTTCACCAATAAATGGCCTGATAATCTGCAGAATGAAATCAGGTGCTTTGCATGACTGATGGCCAAAAGAAAGAAGATAGTAGGGGCTACAAGATAAAATATTTAATATCACAGTGAGCTGATGGTGGGTCAGATGCTGCTCCTGACATGCCACTTTGAATCTGGACTTCTGAAATTGCTGAGCCAACCTGGGTTTCTGTTGTCCTTGTTTTTCACTATTGCATAGCTATTTGCGCTCAGTGGTTTCTGGAGCACATGTAGCTATCTGTGTTTATCTCTCCTTGTTCCTGCATCCCTGTAGGAGAAGTATCCAAGGGAGGTGAGCCAGGGAAGGTGAGAGGGACTGGGACCTCCCACTAGGGGAGTAGGACCTTATGCCCAGGGCTGTTTGCTGCCCTTTGGCTTGCTGAACCACCATGAGCAAGCTGGCACCAGGGGCACAGGTGCCCTTTCCAGCTGGCACCAGGGGCACAGCTATGATGAAGGACTGAAGATACAGGAGTGTTACATTCAGTGGAATTAGTCCAGGCTTGCAGTAACTCAAGTGGCCTGTTGTTGACAATTGCACAGCTGTTGTTGCTATGAGAAACCAACTACATACTGGCAAGAGAGAAAGACTGCAGACTGAATGTTTATGGCATATTTATTTACCTTTTCACTAGGAATGCAAGCAAATTACTTGCCTATTGCATGGTCAGGTTAAAGACAAGATGATTTTTTTAATGTTCCTGGTGAAAATATGGTCTCTTGTTAGATGTACTCTAAAACCATCCTGAATAGAGAATCTAGCATGCTGTGGAAGTTACAGAGCAGCCCATAGCATTCAGTTATGTACATTTGCCAGGGAGAGATGCTGTCTCCTACAGAGCAGCTCTTTCTCTCTGTCCTCTGTTACCAAGTGTACAAGAGCAGTTCTCAAAACTGTTACACCAACAGAAGGAAACATTTCTTTCATTCAGTGTTTTCCAGTTATGGTAATTGTGATCAGCTCCTTCCTCACGATTTTCAGTGTTAATTCACCACTTGCAGACATGCCTGTGCAATACTAAAAGTGTCCGATCTCATCCACACACAGTTAGTGGTCTGAGTCTAAACTACGCATCTAAGCCCAGTCTTTCTGTGGGAGGTGGTTGATGTTTATGGAAAGCTTGGTTTTGATTGTGGCCCAAGTGACTGCCAAAACGTGTGAAGCGCCAATTATGTTAAATAGGTACTAGTGATCAGAACATGTGTTCTGTCCATGCCCCACTTTTCCTTAACCAGGCTGTCTACTTGAGGAATCAGCATACTTCTCTCAGGGGTAAAACTGTAAATAATCCTCTGACTGAAGGTCATATGTAAGGAAATGAATTACAGTTATTTGTGGTGCACTTTTACACTGCTCGGCTAAGAACAGCTCATTTAAAGGTACCCTCCGGCTCCCACTTGTTGACATGTTCCCTCAGGTAGACTGGCTCCTATTTAATGTTTCATTCCAATATCTAGTGCTGCTTTTGGAGATCCTGGTGGGTTCTTTCTTCTTATTTACTTCTTCATAAATCTACCAGGTTGAGAAAATAAATTTTTGAAGCCTGGGATTTATTTCATCTTTCTGTGATTGTAAGAAAATCTCTGTTACAGTAGTCAAAACATGAAATGCGTTATTACCTTTTTTGGTTCTTACATTTCCTTAATTTCTTAGAATTTTCTCTTTAGCCAGCATGTAGGCTGAAAATCTAAAATATGTTAGAACTGCACAGAATATTCAAACACACACAAGAACCCTTACACACCCAGAAGAGTACGACCTTCCAAAAATTTAAACCTTTGCCTTGCTGTTTTTTTTTATCTGGGATTGAGATCAACTGTCCAAATTACATGCATTTGAGAAACAGGAAATTCTAAAGAAGTGCTCCTTCAGCACTGCATGGTGGCAGCCAGCCTCTGAAATAAATTGCCCTATTTGCAGCTAACTTACTATAAAATAAATTAGAGGACATTGAATTGAAAAAATGTTTTATTTTTCTATATCAAGTATGTGAGCCTTCCTTTCACTCCTAACTTGGGAATTCCTTCTGTCTCCTCTATGAGCTAGTTAGCCCATATATGATAGCAGCTCTCAAGTCTAGCCTGAAGTTTAGAGTAAATTCATGCTGAAGATCAAAATGAGACTTCTAATCAGTTTTTAATTCAAAACATTTCTGCTGGCATTTCATCAACTTCTGTTGCATCGAAGATAAGAATATCGCCAGGGGTTGAATAAGGCTGTGTTTATTTTTTCGTTTGTACTGAGCTACATTATGTGGCACAATTATTAGCTCTATTCTTAGAAACTACAACTCACTTTATGAAACTAATGTTTGGAAATAGCATCAACTGTTTGTCTCCTATAAGTCATTCCAGCTAGCAATCTTAAAAAAGGCAATGTGATAGTCTTAAAAGTGCCTTGGGGATAGATGGGTAAGTTTTATTTTAGTGCTGTTTTCTGATACACCAACCTATCCACTCATGCCTGGTTTAAAGTGACAACTGAGTACTTTAAATTTGGCTGGTTTGGTACGTAAAGATCCCAATGGCTTGATGCATACATATCATCCAGATTTAGTCCAGTAAACACTCTTACCATCCCATTAACTTAGTGCAGATCTTTGACGCGACCTGGGAGAACTGGAGCTTTCTCACATACCCTGTCACCATTTTGAGCTTCATTTCAAGTTTATCTCTGAGCTAAATGTGTATGAGAATAATAATTTATTAGATCAACATCTTGCTGTGTGTCTGCATATTTTATAAGCCTGTACTGAATATATTTGTTGGGAACTTTGAAATTATATGAGTTTTTCCAGATTTATTTGGAGTAAAAGAAAGATCTTAAAGTCCCTGTTCTGAGCAATGGATGTCAGGGGTTATTTTATGGCTTCTCTGTAACTTCTATTGCACCTTGTAGCTGCAGACCAGTACAGCAGCAGTCTGTGCACACTGGGTGAGCTTATGCTTAGACGGGCACATGGAGGCAGTGTCTCATTACCAAAATCAATGTGCTCATTGCTGTCTTAGCAGGATTCTTAAACACATGCCTCCTTGAAAACTCTGAGTTGCACAGTCACTGTCTCAGGTGGTCTGATATTGCCAGACTAGATTGCTTCATTTGGCTTACTCTCTCATTTCTGTGGTTCTATGAGATTTGGTTTGTTTCTGTTCTTCATTCCAAAAGCATGAAACTTCATTGTGTTGTACTAAGTTACCTTGTTATTACACCAGTGAGCCTGCATTTGTAATCAGGTCTTGTACGGTGATGATCAGGCAGTAAAGGACTACCAACCTGAATCACCTTATATTTTTGGAAGAGTGTTGCTGATACTGGGGGCATTACAGGCAGCCTGAATTTGAAAGAAATGAGGGAAAGATGTCCTTGCCTGTGTGTGCTGTTGCTGTGCTATGATGTGGATGCAGGTATACCAGATTAAGTCTCACCTAATGGCCTACTGCCTCCTTGGTGTGCCTTGCACGTTCAACGGGTAAAAGTTCTTTTGCTCTGGCATGTGACTTGCCTTATTGCCTCCTATGTTCTTTCACGAGCCCAAGTTTTCAAATGGGCTGTTCCTGATGTCCATGTGCATCTGTTTATAAATGGAAATCAACCCTATATTGCATGAGCCAATTTGTGCTTTGTCATTTCTGCAGCCAAGAAACCACTAAAATGTTTTAATATCTGGCTCTATCTACACAGAATTTGGCTCATTTTGCTTGGAAGTTTTCCACCTACTTTACAGTCTTTCATTGGAAAGTGCAAGAACCTCACAGTCAAACCAGTTATAGCAATGTCACATCATGTCTTCAGACAGTACTATTATCAGATTAAGTAAAATAAAATAAAAAATACTTAAATTTAACCTGAACGGGTAGTGACTTTATGTTTTCCTGTTCTGATTGTCCAGTGTGGTCATGGGTTTGTGACAGTGGATAAGGTAATGTACCAGTGGTCGGTTCATCTAGAGTGGGCTCACGTCTATCTACAAGTGCATAAAAACCTTCTCAGGCTTCTTCACCCTCAATTTCTAACATCTGAGTATTTGTATTATTAGCCAGTGGTAGATAGAAAGGGATTTTAAAATAGACATTTGAGTACTTTTTCTGGTCATATCTTGCATAATTTGTCATGCATTTGAAATAAACTGTTAATAGGAAGTTTTGAAACATACATTTTCACACTTCATATCTGAAGCATTTTATGACTTTATAACATCTGGTAGCCAAAATGTTTGATGAAATCCCTAGATGTGACATGGGAAATAAAACTTCCTTTATTTTAAATGTAGATCTATACGATCTATACTCAGTGGTCAAAGCTCCATCTTAGCTGTCCTGACATATTTCTGTTAGGGTCATAACCCTGTTTTTCCAAAAATACTCTCATAACCTGTTCCATATTGGTAGTCTGCTAAGAGAAGAAATATTTCTTGCTTCCCAAGCTCTTGCTATCCATAATTTTCTAGCTTTTAGAATGTTTTCCCAGGCGATATTGTGTATCTCTTTCCCAGGATGCCTTTTGATATTGAGATTCAGCTGAAATTTTGTGGCTGGAATCTAAAAAAACCAAATAAACCGAAACCAACCAGAACCTCCCCCCTCCCCCTCCCCCAATGAATAACTGTCTGGTCTTTGCACCACAATTACCTGTACCTGACAGATTAGCTGTTTCCGACTCATTTATCTTATGAATAAACTACAGTGAACTTATGAACAAGAAAGGCCCCGCAATAAAGAGGCTTGTGTAATGGCCACGTTCAACAAACCTTCTTAATACTGATAGTAATTTAGCCTCATGTAACATAGAGAATTTTCTGAATCCCAGAAAGTTTTTATGTATTGAGCCAAAAGGGAAAGCTGTATCTAGTAATGTAGGTAACAGTGAGAGCTGCATTAGGACATTATATAATCAAAGAAACAGATGAAATGTTAATCAAGAAGAAAAAAATTTACAAAAGATGTGATAGAAAGGCATGAGCTCTAGAAGGAGGAACATAAAGTTTGCTAAAAATCCCGTGCAGAAATGAAGATGAAAGCCCAAGGGTGTCAGTTGAAATGAAGTGAGAAAACTGATATTTCTATTGGGTTTATTTTCCATAAAGCTAATGACCTTTGTCAGATTCCCACATTTGTATGCTTTCTACAGGCAGCCTGGGCAAACAGCCCTTACCAGACCAGTCCTGTATTCTGCTTATCTCTCCCTCTAGTGAGTATCCCCAGTTTCCACTGCAGGAGGTGCTCAGTGTTTCATAAGGTTGAGTCTAAATAGCTACGTATATTTGGTTCGATTTGAGTTTCAGATAGCTTTTCTTTTTATTTTTTTTTTTTTAAGTAGAAATAGTATTGGTGCCAGCTGTGCAAAAGGGAAAATAAAAATCCCAAACCTATTCGAAAAGCTCACCCTTTGTCTGACTTCTTCTGGAGCAAAGCTCTTGTATTGAGTGAGTTCCTGGCCAGGCCATTTGTCTGAAGGCCAGTTTTTGTTCTGGATTGGTGGTACAGTGTTTTTGCGAGCTCTCCCCTGCTATCACTGCAGCTGCACCTGGCAAGAGGAAAAAACCCACAATCTAAAAAACTGATCAGAACAATAATGTCTGCTTCTCTCTTGACAGGTTAATTAATTGCATGCTATTATATTCTGTGTGTGGTTTTGGATGGTTTTGATACTTCTCTTTCACATGTGTTTCCCAGTAGGATTTGAAAAGGCTGATGCATTGTCTGCCTGTCTGTCATTTCAGATGGTGTTGGATGCAGAAAGAAGAGAGGAAATGAATAAGAGTATTTTGGGATATTACAGTTAGAAGACCTTACTCACTGGAAACTGGGATAAAATAATGGATATGGCTGACTGGAAAACAAAAACTTTTTAAAATAAATTTTGGGGTTTGAAATTTGTTTAGCCCTTTGGAAGGCAGGGAAGGGTGGATTTCTCATCTGTCCAAGGCTGTAGTTTGGGCACACATTGACTCCTTAGAGACTTCTAACATGGTCTTTCATCTTCTCTATGAGCATCTGGGCCCCTGGATACTGTTTTTTTATTTTTTTTTGGTGGGACACCACTTTTGTAGGGGGTGAGACAGGGGAGAGAAGAAATTAAATTCTCTTCTGGAGGAGACTGGAATCCCCAGTGAAAATTTCACGAGCAATTCTTGTCTTAATAACAACAGATTTTCACCTCTTGGATTACATTATTCTAGAAATTGAAGTAGCAGTGTGCAAAGGATGTGCTAGAACACATAATGTCTGGTCAAGGGTGTTGACCAGACGTTATGATTTTTCAAACTGGAACATTTCCAGATATTGTATAACAGTTTTTTATGTCCTCCCACCTAGAAACATATTGAGACTTATGAGAGGAAGAAGTTTGACAGTTTTCAGTGTTCTTGGAAGATCCACTGCCACAGAAATTTTTTAATTATTTAAGTAACTTATTAATGCATTAAGACTATATCAATGTCTACATTCAGCATAAAGAAAAATATTACTAGAAGAGTGCTATTCATGTCTGTAGGTTTGGAGGACATCTATTGTATTGCCTGAGAAAGAAGCTTTGTCTCAACACAAGAACTTGGCAGTGAAAGACCCTGCATGCCATGCAGTGTGCTATCCTTCCAAACCTTCACCGTAAGCTGGAAATGTACTGGAACTGCTAATGGCTCTTATCGATGTGCTCTTGTGCCCACTCTGTGTGGTACTGATGCAGAAATGGAGGGTTCAGCTTCACATGAATGAAGGTGAAGGACCAAGAGAAAAAAGTGAAACCAAAGCACATTGACTGATCCAAACACCCTCACTTAGTGCTGAGGGTGTCATTCAAAGTTTAGGAATTTTTCATTTCTAGATGAAATGAATGCAATGACAGAGAAGTGAGAGACCTGAGGGTCTGGGATTGCACAGATGTGGGAGACAGGTTATTTTTATCTGAACTTTGATGATTTTCATCTCTGTTCTACATGAGGAAGCTAGAAATAGTTCTTTTTTGATACTGGATAATCTATAATAGTATTGTGGTCTGAGATCTGCCTGCTCTTGCTATGATGCAATGGAACTGAGCTCAGGATCAGGAAGCACTATAGGCACATGGGATTCAAAATCCAAGCCCACAAGTACGAATGGTATCATGGATCCTTCTGGAGTACTTGAGCTGGGGAGGATGAAATATACTCAATATAGGTGACTCTCTTTATTTACCAATTTAGAAAGTAACTTCTCTTTTCATTGTTTTTCTTTACAGAAGTGGAGGATTGGGTTCACAGATGGGAGTCACTACTACTGCTGTGAAATCAAATGAATGTATTTATTGCAGTGCTGAAAATTCCCTTTGCACAAGATTCTTCCATTTGTTGGGTGCAGATGCTACTCTCAACCTTGGTAGCTTGCTCACCCGGCACTAGTCACACTTTGTTCCCAGGGGCCAAATTCATAATTGCATTGAGAGACATGCGTCAGAGCAGCCAGCCTGATGTAAAACTGTGGGTCAAACACAGTGATGTATAAGTAACCTGTACTGCAAATATAATTATAAACACAAATCTTGAATTATTATGTTCTGAGCATCTGTTGAGGGAGGGGAAATACCTGACTGACTGGCATAACATTTATATGTTAACATTTCCTTTAGTTAAGAAAGAATCAGCCTTTTATTCCTAAGATGGAATACTCTCTGCTACCTGCTGCAAACTAGAAAGAATCCTCTGATGCATTTAAGTTTCCTTCTGTGTCCCATAGTCTTCCTGGTTTGTTACAGTCTGTTAATGTGTCTCTGCTCTTGCTTGGCAAAGTAATCCTGAACACTGCAAGTGATAAGCTTTCATGAAACTATTTAAACGATCATCATCTGTCCAAGTAGGTTCAGTCCAAAACCAACCCCCCCTCCCCCCAGGAAAAGCCCCCAGCTGATATTTTAATGCAGTTTTGTTATAGTTATGAAGGGACATCTTAAGGAACAAAGAGTCTTAGTGGTCAAGAAGTGGATTTAGGATTTAGGAGGCTGATAAGAACACTGGCATCATGCTTATTTTTTTTGTTTGCCTCATAGACACCACCAGTGACCAACTTCTGCTGGTATATCTGTGCTGGTTTTGCAGCACCAGACCCACTACAATGTCACATGCATATTTCATTAGCGACAATACTTTTAATTCCGTGTACAAGTAACCTGCTCTTTTTTTTTTAAAGAGAAGTCTGCAGGCAGATGTAACCACTCTTGAAGGGAAAGTGCCAACAGTAAATATCCCATGCAGACCTTAAACTGGAAATAGAAATTGCAAAATGTGCCTCAGTGCAGCATTGCGTGCCACTCCTTTTGCAGATTACATTCACAAAAGGTCTCTAGTGAGCATAATCTGCCTGGTAGTGGCAGCAGTGGCAATTCATACTCCCATAGTCCCCTTTGTGCATAATCATCAGCAAGATCTCCAGACATGTCAAAGATCTCCTTTACTGCCTGATTTCCTAACTCTGGTTTCACCACAGAAATGCTCTCTAGAGAATTCCCTTAATGCAAAGTTTCCACTGAATGCTGCAAATGTTGCTTTTTGTTGCTGTGAGAACTGTTGTAAAGACACCAGCCCAAATAATAAATAAAATATATAAATAAATAAATAAAAATACCACCTCATTGTAAAGTAACCAGTGCAGAGTTCTTTGCCTTTAGCTAGCCCAAACCCTAGTTGCACAGAAAAACATCTACCCAAACCAACTTAATGGTGTGTTCACTCTGACACATACATAATAATCGGAGTACTTCTTACTGCTGGCTGCTTTACTGTGGGTGAATTTTGGACATCCAGAACATCCAAGTTTTTGTTATATTAAGTTTATATTTCTTCCTGCACTCCTTTGTATGGAGAATGTAATTAAAAGGTCCTGGAATGGGACTGCTGTGTGTATTCCAGTATTGATTTTTTCATAAGTAAGCTAATAATGTAAGTTAAAAAAATAAGTGGCGCTTGGAATCACAAGGAAAAGGATAAAGAGAATTATTTTCTGAATAACTGTTATACCTCTGAAAGAGTTGAGTTGTCATAAGCAGTAGACAGACAGTAGCTTTCCCTGGCATTTTGGGAAGGTTTCTTCTGAAGCCTACTGGATTGGGATGACTGCTCTTGTACATATCAGCATCTGGTTGTGAAGAAATATATATGCCATGGTGACTTGACAGGTCTGACATAGGAATTCATTCCTGGGTTTTCCTGAGCTCACAAAGCAAGTCCTGTATGGCTCTCCTCTGCTGTTAGCAAGCTTCTGCTCATCAGTAACAAGCTCTTGAATAAAGGAATATTCAGCAGGATGATGCACAGCGTTGCTTGTATTTGTCCTTGTGCTGATTAGTCCAGCCCCGAATGTAAGTATCAGTGTCAGTCCCTAGGGCAAAGTGGTGATGAAGCTCTAAGAGGATGCTTAAGCTAAATATTAGGAATATATTTGAAGTGGTGCTATTCACAGAGTCAGTGCTAATGCTTGCAATGGAAATAGCTTAGAACATAATCTATGTATTAAGTAAACGTGTAAATTGGATTTGGAAATATTCATGGGGACAAGGGGCTGGGGGAGCCTCTTGGGTCTCTGAGTCCAATCCTCTCTTATCACAGGCCCAGTGTCATATAATCCCTCTCATAAACTTGTGTAATCTTTTTCATATGCTTCCCCCAGGTTCTAGAGGAGGGCCTTGAACTATCTTTCATCTCAGTTCAAGTGTCTGCTTTGAACAGAGAATGAAATCTGAATGTCTCACAGTTGTCTGAGTATCCTAACAACTGTTGCACTGGTGACTTTTCTCTTTCTTACGTTCATTTTCTCAGTTCAATTGAACTGTCACTTCTGCATTCCTGGGGACAGGAGTAAATGAAATTTTAATGTATTAAAAATGGAACTAAGCTACATATAGTTATTTACATATCTTTCAAAAAACCTTCAACAAGATTCTGGATAACTGGTTGACCAATGCAATTTTTTTGCGCTGTGGAGCCAAAAGATAGGACTGAAAAAAATATGTCTGTGTGAACTAGTGTTGTCTGGGTGATATGCTTGATTCCTCAGGGTCCAGATAAGCCTAGCTGACTACAGTTGCAATGAATAATTCACTGTCTCTAAATTTAGCTTTGATCTATGTGATTGTGTTGTGAACTTGAAACATACTCACATACATCAAGCACAGAATTTCAGCAGTCTTACCCTTCCTTCTCTCTTAAAAACACCCTTCTGACCTGAAATTTTTCTCCAAGTGCATCACTCTTTCAGCTGTACCAGAGTGTTAAGGTGCATTGATTTAGGTATCTCAAGGATTTTTTTTTTTTTTTAATATTAAGACTTTTCAGATGGTCATGTGAGATCATGGAGGAGTTGCAAGGACACTGTCCTGTCTGGCCTAGGAAAAGGGTAAAGATGAGATACTGTTTCTATTTTATAGACTGTCCAGTGGTTTGACTACAGAAAAATGTAGATATTTCTCTGAAGAGGAGCTGTTACAATTTTATTAGAAGGTAGTTTGTTTTTTTTTAAAATTAGGATCAGCATATATGCTCCCTTCCATTTTCCTGGAATCTAGTTGATGCAGGGGAGGAAGCCTTCATCTCAAAGTGAAACCAGGTTTGAAAGAAAAAATATCTTTCATTAGACCAGTAATTCAGTTGGAAAAATTAGATGAGTTTCCAGGCACGTTGCCCTTCAGATACAAATAGAAAGGTCACAGAAACTGCACAGGTAGTGTAGACTGGCATAAAAATCCTCATGAGGTTGTGAGATGAGGAGAAAAGATACATGACAGTAGTGGCTGGACCAGGGGATCATGGAGTGGTATAGCGCTGGAGCAGAAGGAAAATCTCTTACTTTTGGAGATGGAAAACAGGGAAGTGGTTGCGATTTATGTCAAAGGACAAGGGCTTGAAGGTTCAGAAATGTGGAGCAAGCTAGAAAGATACAGAGATTGAGACTAACAAGCTGAGCAAACCAACTAACTGAGCAAACTGCCTGGGACTGGTAGCCAGGTTGCATGTGATGTTAGGCTAGGGCCTGGGAGAGCCCGGAGGAGCAAAGGCACATCAGATCTGGAAAGAGAGCAGCATATGAAAATAAAGAGTGATTGGAGGTATAGGACAGGGATATACAAATAAGGTAAGAACAGGTTGCTCAGAAGAAGAGAGGAAGAAAGTCTGGGATCCAGCAGTGAACCTGGGGAACAGAGAAAGGGACAGAAGGACAGGAAGAGAAAGTACCAGCAGGGACACACTGGAGTTGAAGTGCAGTAAGGGTCAAACTCTCGTCATCTGAGGGGGAAAAAAAGAAATAAAAATCTCTGCTTCCTTGACAATTTTCAAGGCAGAACCAGGGAGTTGGAGACTGCTGAGTCTTGGAAGTGCGTGATCTGCCATGAGTCAGTTAAACTACTCCTGCTGTTGGCTACCCTGCTAGTGCAAATGGCAGAGAGGTTTTCTTTACAGGATTGCAACTGTGACAGTTCCTGTAAGAAGCCACAGGCTGAAGTTTCTTTGTTCATGATTTGCTTTTATTAAGTCTAGATTACTCCACAAAGCCTGCTTCATTGGAAGCTCATCATTAGGATTATCCTATAAAGCAACTAAGGGTTAGGCAATGCCACAGTCTAGGTACCCTACTCCTTGTGGTTTTGCTTTCCCATAACTAAATTGCAGTCATGAAGCAAAGGTACCAGTTACTATCAAATCTGTTTTATTACTGTGGTGGAGGTGTGAAAAAATAACCCAGTGCTACTTAAATAGTGTATGGAAGGAAAAGCTTCAGTCAGATTAACAGGAGACGTGTTAATTAGTGGTTTGAGAACTTTGCGTACACGTTCGAGTAGGTAGGAAATGGCTCCATCTCTTCAATTTTTAAGAAGTAGTTTGGTAGTTTCCATTCCTGCACTTGCAGTAGGAGACTTTATTATGTTGTACAGGAAAGACACAGGCCTGGAAAACAAATAATTCCAGAATGTTTTGATTAGCTTTGGGATAACAGAAAGAGGTTACATGAGTTGGTTAAAAGGCTTCTCTGATGAAAGCTGAGATGGGCTCTATGACAAGTCTTAATGGATGTCAAACCTCAAAATCTCTTCTACATTCACCCAAGTGTAATTTTAAATTAGGCCATCAGGCTTGTTTTCAGCAGGAGGAAACATAGACATAAATGATCCTTAGTGCTTAAGTGAGATGGAGATGATACAGATGAAAATGTTTCTGTAATTTTAATGGATGTGAGATTTATGTACTAGGCAAACTACCTTATAATAGAATTTTCATTAATTTATATTAAGAATGTCTCTCTTTTCTTCATTTGTCTGCATAAGTGTAAAAGTCTATTAATAATAAATAGTATTATACTGAATATTTTTTTTCCAGTTTTGACCCATTGAGCCAAATGAGAACTTCTCGTGATAAATCAAGTTCAGAAAGAAAGATGCTGCCTGTGTAGTATTTCAAGTTGCCAGGTCCCAGAGCCTAATCTTCCCTATAATGATGTGAACAGCGGGTAGTCTAGAGAAGGGAAACAAAGCAGAGTCTAATTTGAGACATTGTGTAAATTTGGGATTGGCTGAAATGCGCACTTCAAAATCTGCATTCTTCTTCCCTTCAGACAATTTTAGCTTCATTTTTAAATAGGCTCTCTTAGTAATAAGAAACCTCTAAATGTCTTATACCAGACCAGAATACAAGCTGTGAATTCCTCTTTTTCTCACCTTTGCTTTGACTCTGGGAAGAGCATCCATTGCATTTTTGCAGCTGCTATAAATATTTTGCCTGTTTGATTTATAGCAATGTTTAATGAATGAGTGGCAGTGGTTTGCTTATCAAGCCACATAGCCACGCAGACCTTTTCAGTAAGACAAGGGCAAAGTAAGCCTTGCTGATGCCTTTTTAAAAAATGATTGCTAGAATGTAAATGCCAGGTCTAGTTACAATAATGCGCCCAGCTAGCTGTTAAAAACATTGTCAAAAACATTGCTGCAATAGTCACAGCTCAGAAAAATCACAAGTGAAGCAAGCGTCATAAATTCAAGTGAATGGAAACAGAAGCTTCTGGAGGCAGTGTAATTACTGTTCAAGGACTTCTGCTGGGTCTTCAAGAGGCAATAGCGTGCAGTGGAATCTATGTTGTATGTTGGTATGCCATGTTTTACTTAGCTGCTCCATGGGACAACAGAGTCAGGTGATTTTCATTTGCCTAGTGGGAAACAACACTGGTCAATTAGGAAATTAGTAATCTTCTTGGATGGTAGGCAATGAGGGATGGAGTACGAGGGAATATCCTGGACATCAGATCAGTCCTGTCCCCAGGAATCCCACTGCATTAGGTGTGGTCCTGCCACTGAAATTCATTCTCAAGTCTTCTTTCCAGTTACTTGGCAGAGGCAAAAGTTTTCCATCCTGAGCAGGATCACATAATGTATGTCTAAATCAGGGTAGCTTTGTAAATCAATTTTGAATTATTTAGAAAGATATATAGCAATTAAATGCAATTAAAATGCAGAATGATTTGTAACTCTGGTTTTCTTTATGATCTGCTTTAAAATGTAGCTGGGACTAAAGTTTGTTGAGTCAGACGTGTCTGGGCCAAACTGGCATTAGACTGCTGATTTACCTAACAGCTTAGTTAGAGTGACTTAATTAGAGTGCCTGGATTTCTGAATATGAAAAGATGCATTAATAACCTTTATTTATGCTACAGCAGGTATTGAAAGACAACAGTTTTTTAAAACTATAACAAATGGGAAAAGAATGAGCAAGCAAGAGACCATTTGTGTTCTCACTACTACATACAGATAGTAGCCGTCTCAACTGTAAATACTACTGCACTATAAATCTACATGTTAGACTTTAGCTATAGGCTGTTCTTAGTATATCAATAAGAGTGTATTGACATACAGATTTTTTTTCATTCAATTATGACTATGTGTAGAATTGTAACCACAGCAGTTTAACTGCTAAAGTCAATGCCAAATGTTAGCAGGAGAGGGTACAAATGAGATAGAACTGTACTGGGTATTTGGAAAGAGTAGACTTGTCTTTTGTAGGATGAAAACAAAAATATTGGAAGGAGCTGTTCTAACTGTGGCTTGATGTTGGTTGAGACATTGTAATGGCCAGAGCTTCCCAATTAGGATGCTAAGGCTGTTAGGCTACTAGGGCTGTTAAGTCTTTATGTAGACTTTAAAAAACACACTTTAATGCTGACATTCCACATTATTCCCGAGAAGGAGAATGCCTTACAGATTTTTAGAGGATTAAAATAGGTCTTAGTGCCTGATACTTCATGTATCATGTTTTCGTTTGTCCTTTGATGGTTTATTTAAAATGCTATGTCTGTATCAATTACTTAATCTTTGGAGAAAAATAATGTGAATGATTATGAGAGATTATGATTTATGAGAAGTAAATTGATAGTATGTTTGCCTTGAATTTATGGTTTAAATGCCATTATTTTGGTTAGTAGCTTCTGATGGTATTTGTTTTCTTACGAAGTATATCCAGATACAGTGCACTGAAAATGCATCACGCCATAAAAACTTGTGACTTTGCCTTCTCTTTTCTTTTTCATGAAATGATAATTTTCCAAAGGCAACTTACAGCTAAGGAAGAATAGCAGCTCTGAGAAATAAAGTTGTGAAGAGACTGATGGTATGTTTGGTGAGGTATTTGGGCTTATGTAAAATGTACATTAATGTTCAAGTTCTGCCACACAGAACATTAAACTACATAGAGAGGTAAGTTCATCACAAGAGCTCATTCTGAAATCATATTATGATTTTAACAGTCTCCTGATGGAATTAAACAGAGGAAAAAAAAAAATCTATCATGTTGAAATCAGAAATGAGGACAATCTGTCAAATCTAAACAAAAGGAAGTCTCTTAAAAGCTAGAAGTGCTATCTAATTCTGCAATTTCATTGCCAAGGTTAGTTGCTACTTTGAGTGAAGCATGCCATGTACTTTAAAAATGCAGTTTCTTTTTCTGCATAAGTGAAATTCACAGTTGAGTCATATTCTCATTGAATGCCCAAATCTCTCAAATTTATTGGATTTTTTATGGGATTTTTTTCGAGACTTTGGTTTTATATGACTAAGCAGCTATAAAACTAGATTAAAAAATCAGCATTGCAAGTTAGTTGGGACTGATTAGAAACAGTACGTGATTTTGGCTTTACTCCCTGTTTGATTGGGTCTCATTCAATCCGTCTACAGAGCTAGGGGAATTTCAGAAACTGACAGTTTGAATTCCTGGAAGAATAAAAAAGGGCTTCTGGAGAATATTACAGGAAAAAAAATTATTGAAGATTTACAGGAAAAAATACTTTTCTTTCCTGAACCTTGAGAGAGACAACTAAAAACTATATCAGCCTATAATGTTTATGATAGGAGTATATGGTTTTGTTATAACCACTATTAACTCTCTTGTTTAAGAAATAAGTCGATGAAGATACAGGTGAAGAAAATTTGTAAAATACAATTTTGTAATGCATATATATGACTAAATTCTTGCAGTCAGTGAGAGTAGGTGCATGTAATGCATGGATCAGCTTACTTTTTGTGGTCAGAGGGTTAGTAAGAGGAAGAAACTGAATACGTTTTTTTTTCCCAAATAATTTGTATTATATTCTGAAATATGAAAAGATGAGGCTTAAACTAACAGATGTGAACAGACATCCCTGGGAAAAACTTTTAAATCTCCAAAGTTTGGAATTTTTTTATTTATCAAAATGTGTATGATATTAAAAAACCCACTGTTTTCCTTTTAAGTATTCTGTTATCCTACAGAAGTTAGCCTGTTTTGAGGGTTCTGGTTTAACATGAATGATCTGGGAAAGCAAAGAACTCATGAGTGGAAATTCCTCTACTCTTGTTTTGGTCAGAAAAAGTTAAGTTGTTCAGTAAACTCTTACTAAACATTTTTCTTAAATGAAAGCAGGATTTTGGTTACAATAGTGAGCAAGCCATCAAAATTAATATCTTTAGAAAAAAACATCACAGTCTGTTTTCTTGGATGCTCTATAGTTGTATTTTTAGTCTGTGAGTGTGGTGGGGAGGACTATTGATTTTTAAAAATAATTTTAAGTTCTAGCACCACACATGTGTTAAATCTCATATTACGCCTGTGAAGAAATTTATTTAAAGAAATGTTTTAATCTTATTTCTTTAAAGAAAATTCTGTACCTGCATTAGAGAATATTAAGTGTTGTGTTTTCAAGGGCTTATTAAATATTCAGTCATTTTCTTTTTCCATCGTCAAGTGTGTCAAGGGCAAGCCTCCTGCATCCTGGAATGTAACTCAGACTAAATGAATCTTAAAAGCTGCTGTTGAATGTTCACATTAGGAAAATATACATTGCACAGTGAGGGGAGTTGAAAGAGGAGGTGTTGAGATCCAGCCCCAGAATAAGTTGCATCCAGACAAGATACAAACTTTTTATGGGAAAAAAGTGAAATATGGTGAGAGACTTTATTCAAAACTTAAATGTGAAGCAAAAAGAAAGAATGACTGAGACTATTAACACTTGCTATGCATCAACCTCTTCACTGACTATGATCTATCCATCTTGGAACACTAAATAATTTTGTAGAAATAGCCTATTTAATGGCATGGGATGGACAGAAGAAACTTATTTTGAATAAGGAGTAGGATTGGTCTGATTTTATGAATATGTAGAATATGCCTGAATGTGAGGGTCAATTTCTAGCTCGACTGTTGCTTTGTTCAGGCTCTGTCCCAGCTGTTGAGCCTTAGAATGGCTCATTAAGGCCCTAGCTCCAGCCTAGAGGAGTGACCAGTCCCATGTCCGTCTGGGTTTGCTTGGAAAGGAAATGTGTGTGTGTGTGGGTCAGATATGAGCCACAGCCTCCTCTGACCTTGTGCCTTTTCCAGCTGTGAAATCTAGACATGGCCTGTGAGACAAGACTGTTGTCAGGTCATTTGCACTCACGATTTTTAGTGACCTTAATTTTTCAAGGCACTTAAGGAGCTATGTGCAAGGTAAAAGATTACTTTGGACTCATAAAAGTTCTGCTAATGCACAGACTGCTCAATTTGGCATTCTAGAATTAGTTGTCAATTTTGAAATTGCTTTAAACTCTGAGCTACTCAGTCCCCTATGAGACACTGTATTCAAAGTACGAATCAAAAAGTTTTCTCCTTCCAACAAGTTATCTGCTGGCACCTCACCCTCCAGATTTATATGCTTAATGGAAAATCTTCTGGAAAAAATGAACTGAACTTTTTATTAATTCAGTTTGTGTTAATCTAAGTTTTGTAAATGGTGGTCCTAGAGTGTGTATACAACACTCTGTCACTTGGAAAAGTGGTTCCTTCAGGAGGAAAAAAGAAAATCTAAATGAAGAAACTCAGTTTTATCACGTCCATTGAAGCAAACAAGAAACAATTACTTAAAAAAAAAACCCTTTTTAAGAAATGATAAAAAGATCATGATTACTTGGATAATAATTGAAAATTTTTCTTCAACTTTTTTTGAAAAAAATGTGTTAGGGCTGCAATCTTCGGTTTAAAAAAAGGGGTGAATAAGGTGTTTTGCTTTATACCAAAGCTGAACTTATCTTGCAACTAGTCAAAAACCAAAATTTTCCGAACTTCTCACAGTGAAAGATTGCTAATGATTCAAATAGAAAATTGTCTCTTGCTATAACCTTTCTGAAATAATGATCAGGCTAACTCCTTTTAGATTTTTGTGCTTCATAAAAGAAAAAAGGAAACAAACAAAAAGTGTGTGCTACCCTAATTACCGTGGACTGAGGAACTACTGCAGGAATGAGGAATAGAACTTGGTTGGTCATATCCATCAGAGAATCTGTCAGTTCAAATCTGTACTGTTTTTCTGAAATGTGGTGCTTGCCTACATGACAAAAATGCATGTATTTTTAGAGGTTAATTACTTTAGAGAACGTGGGATTAGGATGAAGGAGAAGGAAAGCATAAAATGGGGATAGCACATGACTTCATTTAGTTTCTGTCATTACAGATGTGTATGAAAAACGTGCTAGAGACTTTTCAACACATTGCTTGGTATTATGTAACATAATACTAAGGAAGCATCTTTGTTAATGTAAAGTTAATCCCTAAGCATTTTTTTCTTTGACTGATAAAATGTTCCACTTGCATTAGTCTTTGCATTTGCTTCTTGCATGTTCTCTGAATCCTCTGATTATTGCAATAACATTGTAGGTCTCTTGTGTATGAGGCTTGGTCTTGCTAGGTGCTATGCAAGTTCTGTCCTGATCCAAGCAGCTGGCAGTTTAAACCCAAATGCAATGAGAGATAAAAAGAATGTATGTCTTTGCTCAAAATCAGTGATGCCATACATATGTATGGCAAAATGTGTCCATCTTATTGTTTTACATTTCTATGAATGCTTATTGCAGGCTTACCAAGAAATCTGACACCAGATTGACAGTGTTTTCTTGTCTTTGTTCTAGCCTCTGTATTTAGGATAGATTTTGGATGTGACTGAATGTCTTTTTCCTTTAGAGATAATAAAACACTGAATGTATGTGCACGGCTAAAAATTTCAATCTGCCTTGCCAAGTGCAGTGTGAGTGCAGTGTCAGTGTTAAGCAAAACAGTAATAAATAGCTTGTCAGACAGTTCTACCTATAGTTATTATCTTGGTATTTGACATTTTTTTAGAAAGGTTCTGAACCTGAATGAACTCTGAAATTCAGTCCAGAAAACATTTATATTTACACACTGTTAGGTTCACTGTACTGTTGAATGCACAGTTAATCCTTATTATATCTGAGTTGTTGGTAAATGATTTAGTTGTTCGTAAATTTTACTTTGGTTAGGCTGAATGTAGTTTTCTTTTATTTTTCAGACAAAAAAAAAATCACAGTTGTCTGAAATCACCAGTGTTGCTGAAGAAGAAGTTGCCCAATATTTTATCTGTCAAAAGCTCCCTCCCAAATTACAAGCTACAGTGCTGAGTTAACTTCAGTGACTCAGCCTCCAAAAGTTTGTTTGCTTTTTCAATCCTTGATTGTGTAGAAGGATTCTGGAGGATGATCTAGAGACACCCAAGGGTTATTTTTAGCCCACCAGTGGCTTAGAGTCTGATAAATTCTCTGTCCTTCTTGTGGAGAAGTTTTGCAAAGATCTGCTGAGATTAATTCACTTGGGTTGTATAAATCTGGTTGTATTTGCTGACTCTAGTTGTCTCACACAAGATTGAGGCTCTTTTGTGTGTGTTGGTGTCAGGTGCTGTGAGCTATGAACATGCAGCAATTTTGTAGTTAAGGTAAAGGCAGAAAAGCCCATTCAGTAAAAATAAGACAGTGTAAGATTGTTTGCTTAGCTTGTGGCTGTAAGTCCAGACTGGATGATAAGTATTCAGTTCAGTCTCTGAGTCAGTACTTTTCGAAAGGTAACAGATTTAGAGTGTTTGCAATTGTAGGGCATGGTGTAATAGCTTTTTTCTTCCTTGACTGAGGAAAGAAAACCATAAATAACCTGCAAATATCTGATATAGGCAGTTATATGGGATTTTTCATAGATCCATCTCATGAATCTGAATGTAATAAATTTGCCAGACCTGCACTGCAAATTTACCCTTGTTTCCGGGATGAAAAGAATTCTCTCTACAGGTCGTAGAGACAATATTTTGTTGTCTAACCAGTGTTTTGTATTAGAAAAATACAAGCATTCAGTATTGTACGAACCCAAATGAGTTCCTGTGGCACATAACACTAAATCTGAATGCTAATACTAAGTTCAGTCATTGATATCTGAAGTACACAGAATCAGTTTTGCCACAACACTGTATCCTGGATTAAAGTCGCAGAACAGAGGCATTCCTGTTATGGCCATTATTTTGTCTGCCTTGCAACTAGATTTTTTCCAATGACATTTGAGATTTCAGTGTGGTAACTAGATACTAGATAGTTTTAACCTGTTTAGGCATCTTTTTGCCTCCTTGGGCCCCTAAGACTTTCAAAAATCTTCATGTCTCCAGAAGGCTTTTTTTCCCAGGATAATATTGGCTATAAAATGATTATTAAAATGCAAATTCTTCAAAATAAAAAAATATTGTTATTTATGTACCACACCTCTGCCGTTTGAGTGCTAGCTAATATGGTTGTAATGTCATTAAAAAGAAGTTAATCATTGTAGCGAAGAAACAACTGACCTCAAAACACCTTTTCGTTTGGTGTATTTTCCTCAGTGTAAGAAAATCTATCTCCTGCTCTAGCTGTTTGGCTTGGTGTAAATTTTTGAGATCCTGTCCTGGATGTTCTCTGTTATTCAATGCTTGACTGTGATGGCTGAGTTGAAAATCAGGCAGTGTATGGTTTTTCAGCCCTAAACAATCTTCTGTGATGACCATTTCCAGGTTATTTACCTGCATTTTATCAATTCATGTGCCACTGCTAAAAGTGAATTTGTATTTCCCTTTTTGTTTGGATTGCCCTGAATTTGTAGCCTGGTTAGCGGGATTGTGGGTTCTAAGTCTGTGGCAAAGCTCTGCCACCATAGTGTGTGAGGTTCTGCAAGGTTTACTTTTAGTGCTGCCCAAGAGAATCAGTGATGAATGACTACAAACATAATAGGCTATGCAACGAACTCTACCTGTAATACAGAAGGCATTTTCTATCAGTAAATATCCTGTATTTGTAAATCATTGAAAATCTAAAGGAAACCCAGGGTTTGGATCTGCTCCTAGATCCCTCTGAGGTGCTCTTCAAGACAGGTGTGAATTCTGAAGCATAGACTCAAGACCTCAGAGGGTCAGCTCACATTTTCCACTGTGTGAGAGCTGGACATCTTTAAGTATTGCGGTGGTTGGTGTGTACAGGGACTGCTTGCAAGGAACCTTGACAACTGAATCAAATTCAGACAATTTAGCACAGATTAATGAATTTGTTGCCACTTTTCTAAGGAGTTGCATTTTGTCATGACATCCATTGCCAAGACTTTTCCTGCTTCTGGACTCCTGACCTTTGTGTGAGAGACGTCTGCTGCTCTTCTCTGGTGTAGACGGAAATTTTTATGTGGATGAATTTGTCAGCCATTTGGGGAAGAATGAGTAAAAGTTTTAGTACAAATGCAGGCATCATTTGTATTAATGTGAAGAGCTGTGTGGTTCTGATGTCTCTTTTATCTCTTTGTGTTTCAGTTCATTGCTTTTGCCTCTTTATTCTTCATCTTAGTTTCAATCACAACCTTCTGCCTGGAAACACACGAGGCTTTCAATACTATTATAAACAAAACTGAGCAGGTAATCAATGGGACAGAAGCTGTGTTACAGTATGAGATTGAGACAGATCCTGCACTGACATACGTGGAAGGAGTCTGCGTGGTATGGTTTACATTTGAATTTTTAGTACGTGTCATTTTTTCTCCCAACAAACTTGAATTCATCAAAAACCTCTTGAATATCATTGACTTTGTGGCCATCCTGCCCTTTTACCTAGAAGTGGGCCTGAGTGGGCTCTCCTCCAAAGCTGCTAAGGACGTGCTTGGTTTCCTCAGGGTAGTAAGGTTCGTCAGGATCCTCCGGATTTTCAAGCTCACCCGGCACTTCGTGGGCCTCAGGGTGCTGGGCCACACTCTGCGAGCCAGCACCAATGAATTTCTGCTGCTGATAATATTCCTGGCACTTGGTGTTCTGATATTCGCCACTATGATCTACTACGCAGAGCGGGTGGGAGCTCAGCCTAATGACCCGTCAGCGAGTGAACACACACAGTTCAAAAACATCCCTATTGGCTTCTGGTGGGCGGTAGTCACCATGACCACCCTGGGATATGGGGATATGTATCCACGGACTTGGTCAGGCATGCTGGTGGGAGCCCTGTGTGCGCTGGCAGGAGTGCTCACCATAGCCATGCCCGTGCCTGTGATAGTTAACAATTTTGGGATGTACTACTCCCTGGCCATGGCAAAGCAGAAACTGCCAAGGAAGCGAAAGAAGCACATCCCTCCCGCTCCTCAAGCCAGCTCACCCACCTTCTGCAAGACAGACTTGAACATGGCCTGCAATAGCACACAGGGCGACATCTGCCTGGGCAAGGACAACCAGCTGATGGAACACAACCGATCATCAGGTAGGACCCCACTGGAAATGCATGTTCTCTGAAAACACTTTATAGACCAGTATGTTTGGTAGGGGTCAGAAAGCAGCCAGTCTTTCTGCCAGGAGAAGATGTAGCTCCCACCCTTCTCCCCTCCAACATTTGCGTGTGTCAGTCTCATAGAGGAAAAAATAGGTATAGTGATGTTCCCAAACCTCTATGTAGCTGGTCTATACAGTTTTGCTTGCTCTGTTGAGAATGCTTTCCTGCTGATGATATCAACCTTTTCTTTTGCCTGTTGTTTGTTGCGTTGTATGGATGTTTCTTGTTTTTCTGCATGACTGTGACTATTTGAGCAGCCACCGTGTCCCACCCTGTTGGACTCCATGGTGTTTTGCCTCAGTGTCTGTCTCTTGTGTCAGCTTTGCCTGTGCCACATCGTGGCCTGTTAAGCAAGATCCTACAAAGAAGCAGTCATTTAAAAGGAGCAGGTGCTTTACATCCAAAGCCCAGCACTCAAAGGAAATAGGAAGAAATTTTCTTTCTAGTTTTCTTTCCATTTGGCATTCTGCTTCCTTGGCTAAAAGAATCTCCTTCATCTGTGTTAGAACAGACATTGCATGATATTTACTATTCATTAAATTATAATAGCATAGCTGATGTAAATCTTGTCAAGAAAAAAGAAAATTACGGCCTTTAGCACCACCATCTATATTACAGTTGATTTTTGTGATTTCTATTACCTTATTTGTTAGAGTTCCAAATGATGAATTAGGAGTATTTTGTGCTTTACTCAGAGAATTGCATATCAAATGACAGCCTCAGTCCCTCCAAGCCACTGCTCCATATTCCAAATCTGTTGCAATTAAAGAGTAAATTTTACCTCTCAGAATAATTAAATAGTTTAGCAGCAAAAATATTTTTTTTGTTTGTTTCTAAGCGTATTTATTCTTAAGCCAAACAAAATCTGTTTAAAAAGCTCGCATACTGGTCATGATAGTCCAGCTGTAAAGCTTCTAAAAAATAATAAGAGCAAAACCACTCATGACTAGTGTAATTCAGTAATTGAAATACAGTTTTTAAGAAGAAGAGTCTGGAAAATCAGTCTCTGAACAATATCCTTCTTCAGTCAGTTGCTCTGTTGCTGGATAGCATTTATGTTCAAAGACGCTCAGTTTCACTCTCCGAATTACTGTTCACAAAGTTAATAGTTTTTTTCAACATCCTAAATACATTAAAAAGGATGGAAACACTTGAAAAGTCTCAGTCTGACAGTAAAAAATAGTTAGTTTTTCAGTGCTTTTACTGATACCTACTTTGAGATAACATCTTTAAAGTGTTAATGATAACATCTTTTTCATGCCATCAGGTCCTATCAAAGGTATTCTGAATGGAGAAGGCTCATTGTGATCACTGTGTCTCTCACTGAAAGACACTTCTTTTTGTGTCTACAGCTTTATTTACAAGGGATTATAATCCTTGAAGCTAGAGAGAAAGCAGACATGCAAGAAAGAGCCATTTTAAAGTGTTACCTTTCTTTTCAGTAGTGCCACCGCTCACATAATGCACTGTAGCTATATTTCTGGTAGAGAATGTTATTGGAGTCACTGTGAATTATGTGCAAAAATTCAAGGCTGAATTATGCCCTCTACATTCCCAGTTCAGAAAAAAAAACCACCACATGCTCAGGTTTAAATGCAAAGGTAAAGCTGGAGTTATGTGCTCTACTGAGAAGAGATTTTTTTTTCTTGAAGTGTGGCCTGAATTTGAAACAGTAGATAATTTTAAAAGAGCGTCCTTTGGGAATGACAAATCAGGAGAGGTACAAGTTTTGCTGTTTGACAAAATAAAGTACAGAGGCCAAGACAGCATTTAATGTTGGGTACTTATGATGACAAGCAGTGCAAGTATAATAAACATGGAAATGAAACCTAGTGTGTTATTAAACAGTGTATAGTGCCAAATGTTGAAAACATAGCCCTTCTGGGTGAGGACTTGTCTTTAAAACATTAAACAATATATTCTAAATAAAAATGCCTAACATGACCTCTTGTTTAGCAAAAACAATAGCCAAAATAGTAAATAAGTGTTTGAAATATCCAAGGCTGACTGTATTCTGACAAGTTACAGTGCAGAGTAACTAGGTGACTAACTGAGCCTTGGTTTGATTATTTCTTAGTTCATATTAGTTTAATATAATTTTATACAAATTTTAGAAGAAGAATAAGAAAGTTGAAAGATCACTTGTTATTGAAAAAACGTATATCTTTTGCCATTTTGTACTGATTAATGATGAATTGCAATCTTGTTTTCTTCTAATGATTTACTTTATATCTACTTTTTGAGTGATGGGAATATCTGGCATTCAGCGTAAGCTCTTTGTGATGTCTCATTTCCTCATTCATTATTGTCTGTAAATGGGCATGGTGCTTTAACCAGTGTTATCAGGTGAAGACAGTGCAGGAAGTGAGCAGCCACTCTCATCTGGTGAAAGGCTCCCTCCCATCAGACGTTCTAGTACAAGAGACAAAAACAGAAGAGGGGGAACATGTTTCCTACTGACAACAGGTGATTACACGTGTGCTACTGATGGAGGGATCAGGAAAGGTATGGACTTCTTTCATTAGATCATAAAAGGTTACTCAGCAATGTGCTTGTGAAAAACAATCTTAGAGTAAAATGATGTGCACAATGCTCTAAGAGGAAAGACTGTACTCACAGTGTATCTTTTTTTCTTTACTCCTAGTCATTCTTTTCCTTTTAGAAACACTCATCTCCTTTAGTCTTCAAAAAATGTGCTTGATGTTGGACGCTCATTTCACTTGTGTCTTCATTTTTCTGTAATCTCTAATGGAAAAGCCTGCAATTCAGACCTTGCTCATTCAACCACTCATCACTCAATATAACTTGTCATTCTAAAAGACAAATTAATCATATTAATTTTAATAATAAAATGCTCTTCTAGTTATTTAGCCACTTCAAATCTGATTACTTGCTGCTCAGTAGGATGGGAGCACCCAGGTGGAGTTTGCGATACTGTTTCGTACTTGTATTTCCCATGTGACTGATTGTTTCTACCCCAGCAGGCCACATCTGGCTGTGGCTGCAAATCTAACATCAGGACACAGCCCTAAGATCAGCGTGCCAGTCGTAGTCCTGCCATTTCCCTAGATAGGAACTGCTTTTGTTTCTTGGCAGATTATATTCCTCTGACACTGTGTCATTCTGACAGATTTTGCATTCTTTAGTGCTGAAGTATAGTTGTTCACTTCCAAATTCATCTGAAGTAACCCTGTGACACTGGACAAACATTTTTGCCTGAGATTTTTCTGGCTTTTCTTTTTTTTTTTTTTTTAACTTGCTTGATGTATAGTAAACAATGTCCCAGCCAGTCGCATATCTAAAGGAATTCTCCTCTCGAGTTGTTCTGTAAATGCTCTTTTTGCACTTCAAAGCATGAGCTCAGTAGGTTAAACTTCAGGCAACCAGTTCCATGTGCATGGTATTTGCAAAGAGTATGGCTCTCTGCTTGAGCATTTAATGGGCTCCTATATCTAATGTTTAGCTTAAATGAAAAATCATTTGCAAGCATGTTTTTGCACAGATTTACTACATTTTCCTCTGAGTATATATTTCTCACTGTCTTCTCAACAGCTAGGATTATTTAAAATATCTCTAATGGTAAGAGTCTTTGAGGAGGTCAAGAACACCTGGATAAGGCAGATTGCACTAGCATCTTGCATGATCAGGTTTTTGACTTCACTCAGCAAGTTATGGCAGTAACCATGACTAGCGCAGATCAGCAATAACAAAAGAAGTTACTGGTCAGTTACTAAAGACGTATTTATATAACAGTAAAACCTCTTTTATCCTGGAACATTTTAATTTGTAAACCTAGATTTAAAAGAAAATGTTTTTGTAGTTACTAGAAAATTGGAGCTTGAGTTCAGAATGGACAGTTTTTTGATGGGAAATGTACTCTTTGTCTGGCTCTGATGATAATCTTAGTTGAGGCCAAAATGTTTTAACCACTGGCTTTGGAGTGTGTTTTATACAGAGTAGGTAAGTTAGCCCATAAGCAGAAAATATCTTCAAGTAATATACAAATGGATTTGAATGCTTGAATGTCATTCACACATCAAGTCTACTACTTTTACATTTTATTTTTTCCCATTTTTTCTTTATTTCTTTTGACAAATTCTTCTCGTTTGGTTTGTTCCTTTGTTGATTCTTGGTTGTGTTCAATTATAATTTCTTCTGACCTTTTTTTGCATCTCCATCTCCAAGATGATACTGATTCAGAGCTGATCCACTAAAATACCTGAAAAGTACTGATTTTGGATCATGCATCTCTCACTATTCATCTTGTGTATTTTGTTTTCATTTTTTAGGAGTTTCTACTTTATTTGTAAACTTTACTGTCTTCCTCTATCAGTTCTTTCCTTTTATCATTACAGAGTAGCAAGAAAATAATCTTAAAAACTGCTTTTCTAGTTTCTATGTAAAAAAGCTAGCTGAGTACTTTGATTTTTTTAAAATAAGCTTTATGTTTACAGGGAGTTTAAATATATACACTAGCATTGTGCTTCTCTTTACTTCCCTTTACAAACATAGTTCTTTCTAGTCTGTGTAAATTCTGATAGAAACTCAGAAACTGGAAGCTGTTTCAGAAGTGTATCAGAATTCTGTGTAGTATCACAGTCTAGCCTTCCCTTGCCATCTGGAGAGAACATTGCACAATGTTTTAGCAGACATGAGGTTATACATTTGCTTTAAGTACAGTTTTACAGTATGCAGGTCTCAGTAGGCAAGAAATATGTTAATTGTCGTAAGGGGAGAGCCTAAAATATGATTTTTTCTAAAGATGCCGTTAACTGTCTGTTACCTAGAGATCTGGAATTTGAGCCAGTAACCATTTCAATCAGGGGAAAAAAAATTTGCTGACGTTCCATGTGGTGTTTAGCTTTATTGTGGTTGGTATTTTAAAGTTTCTATGAGTAAAAGTCTCATTATTTCCCTATAAACAATTTAGACCTGAACATCTTAACCTGACAAATGCTTAAACATACTTGTCATCCAAGAAATAAGCAGTGCCACTCAAATCAGTGAAACTTCTCATGCTTGCACTGAAGTATGTACCCACGTACTTCAGGAACAAGGTCCTGCCTGGCTTAATCTTTGTTGTATTTCCTTGCTGATATCTTCAGACCGATGAGCAAATCCTTTTCTTAACAAATGGGGTTATTCAGCAACTGCTGAAAATACTTGAATATGAAGATAGTCACGCAGTGAATAGCAATGTTTTTTCATTGTTTACAGCATAGCCTCTACAAAATGAAAACAATCCACAGTAGCAAAAAGCAGGTAGCTAGAGCTCACAGTGTATGTGAACAGAAATGTCTTCAAGTGCAATGTTCCCTTCAAATTGTGAAGCATTATGTGGTTACCTCATTTAATGATTAATTATTTACTACTTGCTTGTATGGATTAATACTATTGATTTTGTTCAAATCATCTGGAAAAGTAGCAGTTTTAAGTTTGCCATTCAGGAGGCATTTACAAATACTGCTGTCTTACCAGACTTTAAAATTAGAAGCAAAGCCTAAAGCTTAATATTTTTAAAGATAAAGTTTCTTGTATTATCATTCAGTCCTCTGCAAAACTGAATTGCACATACTGTATAAAATTCATCTGGTTTCTGGTTTATTTATTTTAAAGAAAGAAATTGTACTTTTTAGGAATTGAATTTAGCAGAAATTATGTAATTCTAACAGTTTCTGTAGTCTATCTTAATGGGTTTTTGATTATGCTTAGCCAGATAGCTGTCACCCAGATGGGGATCCTTTGTCTTGCTCTCTGTGCAGCCCTACTGGAGCCAACAGTGTGATACTAAGTGCAAGATGGGATGTGGAAGAGCAGGTCAGACCTCTTGTGTGGTGGTCTGTTTAAATTTTTTGGGAAAAAGTAGATGAATTAATTTGTAAATAATTTTATCTATTAATATCTTTTGGTAGTAATGTGTCTCAGCACTGAGTTCTTTTGCAGGCAGATTCCCTCTGAGTCCCTGATAGCTCCTTGGATTACATTACATTGTACTGTTTGTCTTTGTCTATTTTTTGATGAATTCAACTGATGTCTGTGCATTTTCTCATACAAGGCTACGAAAAATCTCGAAGCTTAAACAACATAGCTGGCTTGACAGGCAATGCTCTGCGACTGTCTCCAGTAACATCACCCTACAGCTCACCTTGTCCTCTAAGGCGCTCTCGGTCTCCCATCCCTTCCATCTTGTAAACCAGATGGCATCAATCGGCTACATAGTATTAAATCAAATACCATCTACCATATATTGGTAATAAATGTAGCATTGAGCATAGGCTCCACAAATATGGTCTAACTCCTGCATGATACAGCTGTCAGTAGTAAGAAAAGCCACTTGGGTAGCTGAAGATTTTTGTCTTGGCTTTTAAAGATTAGTTAAGGTAGCATTTCTTCTTTTATCTACTATATCGTCCTACTTTCCTGTGGCAATAAAAAGACAGTTAGTGGATGCTGTTGTCCAGTATATTCAATAAATAAACATATTTTCAGGGAGATTTACTTAAAATAATGTGCTTCCAAATAATTCTCAGTCACTCCATTGAACCTCCATTTTTTGTGACTCTAATCCATTCTAAAGATGTCTGCTCTGAAGGGTCTGCTCATTTGCATGGACCATCCTGTCTCCATCACCTGACAAGCAGTGTTGCTGATCGTGGAGACCACAGAGGGCTCTGGATGTGTGTTCTCACATTGTTACCATCCTGCTGAAATGAAAGCACTGATAAACTGGTCTGCATGTGGGATTGTTTTTCTTTGTTTAACCTTTTCCTTTATTTTTTAACTATCTACTTGTTTATAAACGACTTTATTTTGTGATTAACTTATTTCGGTACTGGACTGCTGTATCAGAGTTCTGAATGTCTCCGGTTGTTTGCACACAGATAACTGCAAAGAGGTTGTCATTACTGGTTACACGCAAGCAGAAGCCAGATCTCTTTCTTAATGGCTTGGGGAAGGCACAAAACATGCAAGAAAGGTAAATGCCATCCAGACTTGCAATTTTGAGCTAGCAAGTGCTGCTTGGTACTGTAGTATTTTCTCTACTCCAGGGTTCTTCAACATTTTCAGAAGCTGAGTAAAATTGAAACAATTATTGGGGGGGTTTTTTTACCATTTTAAGAAGGCAGTAGTTCTCAAGTTGGGTTTTTAACCAGCCTTATACCTCTGGCTCATGGGCTCAAAAAATTTCTTCAGTCAATGTTTTTTGAGGTGCTTTGTCCTATATGTTGTTTGTCTGTCTGTTTTGCAACCTGTCTCCTTGTATTCTCCATCTGTCTCCATAAAGCACAGAGATACTGTTAAAATGCCCCCCTCTTTTAAGTTGAACTAAGAACACTTTTTCTGCTTTTCTCTTTTTTTTCATATGGACTATATATCCATGTATAGGTAGAAATATACATATTTTTCAAGTGCAGTTAGTATCGTCTAGACTAACTCGTGTGCACTCCTAAGATTTTTCGAGCGACTTTTCAGCACTGACCGGTTGCCTATTGCATCAATCTTCCTCCTAGCAACCAGCATTCATTACAAGTTTGAAACTGTATCTCCTCTAGTGGCTTTTTCATTCAATATTAACCTCTGTTTATGCAACAGGACAAATGCAATGGCAAATTTGAGGTTCTGGGCTGGTGAGGAAAAATTACCCTTAAACTGTAAAGTTTTTGAACTACACAGGGAAGACCATAATCACTGAAATCTTAAGTGATCCTTGAAATTGTTGAATAATACCTGACTGTCATGTTTTACTTTTTTGTTAGGAAAAGAAATTAAATTTACATGTAACATTTTCTTCTGTGTATAGCCAAGCCCACTAGCATGGCCTGCATGTCAGAATTCTTGTACAATAATGTATTTATGAAAGTATACATTTCTGATATTTAGAGATGTACATTGATTTACTTTTGGTAAAATATTGTCAATAGAGAGATAATTGCAAACAGCTTTTAGCAAATGAATTAATATAATATCTGGTGCTGCTGTTATATTAACTACAGTGTTGTACAGAATTTATCATGGATTTTTGACTGCTGAAAAAGGGACAATGGAATTTAGCCATACCAAGGACTGTACTGGAAAGAGACTGCTGCTGCTGAATGGGCCCTGATAAACGACTCACACCTTGAGGAGTTCACTAAGACTTTGCGTGCGAAGTAGAGCTTGTTAAAGAAGATGAAACACCGCTCATAATTACTGCTGCCAGAGGAAGGGGTGACGAGTCACTGTTGATGAGTCAGTGTAAATAAAACGTGTGTGCATGGAATATTAGTTTTTATCTATATCAAGGAAAGCTGAATTCATGTCATCATTGCTAAGGCTCCATGCATAGACCCACACCCTTGTGTTTATTATTCCTGGTTCCTGCAGTAAACTGTGCTGTGGATCAAACAAAGACACACACTTAATAGTGATAGTGATATAAACTACATCTATCTTGACTTCTGTCATACTAATGGCATATATTGCAAAAGTCACAAATCTGAACAGAGTAAGTTTGCATAAGTCCTTGCTTTCACAGTTTGCCATGACCTAAATTGTTATAAATTCTAATGTACATGCCAAATCCTAAGTTTACTTTTCACTTTGATAACAAAAATGTGACTGCAGGCAAACATCACTGACTTTGTTCACAGCACACAGTCTTCTTTCATTGTTACCTCAAACTATAAGTATTATCAGAAATAAAATTCTGGCAGCAAGAATATTTTGTGGTTTTTTTAATTCAAAGTGTTGCAAACCCACATCAATAAATATAAAAAATGTATTAAAATATTATTCTACAAATGTATATTTTACATAAAATATATATTCTTTGATAAGTTAATTTCTGTGATTTTTGTGGTAAATGGATCTAGTCTATTCTATGTTTATGAGACATTGTAGTGCTACGATGTGGTAATTATGTTCTCTCCATCCTATTCAGTGGGAAATTCTCCAGAATCTGTTTTGTCACCCTGGTGTCCCGATTGCAGGGACCTGTCCCAGTTGTGAAACTCTGTATCGTGGAACTTCTGTGAACATGTCAAGGTGCATGCGCAATCCTGGTGGAAACCAGTGGAAATGTAATACCTGAATTGGAGAATAAAAGGCAAAAGACCTGGGGAGGAACTTGGAACATATCTTTTGAACTGGCTCATGAGCTTTCTTTAGCTGTATCGGTCTCCTGCCTGCTACTGGCCATCCCAGTTCTCAAACCAGCCTCCTGGAATGCACGAGGAGCTAATTCAAAAGCTAGCATGAGCTGGCTTCTGCAACCATTGAAAATTTATCAGCTTGTTAATGACCCTATGCCTCATGTGGAACTGTCGGTCAGGCTGGGGATTTAAAGTCTGATGGGAGTTTTGTTGCATCCTAGTGTGAAGTCAGCCTAAAATGGAGGCAATAAATGGTTGCTTAAAACTTCTAATATACTGTATTTGTGGCAACCAGAAATCCGCAAATACACAAGCAGATTGTCTGAGAGCAGTGAGGTAGCTAGTACAGTTTTATAAATGATCTGAGAGGCTGTAACACAGTATTTTGGCATATGTGCTGTAATGTAAGAAAGGTTCCAGAAAACAGGATCAGAAAACAGGTGTTCAATTTCAAAAAATCCATTAGAGTGATGTGTCAGGAAAGCTCACCGTGCTGTTTGCCCAAGGGTTAAAAGTTGCCTGTACTGTGATTGTGAGCAGTACTCAAGGGAAGAAGAGGTGTAGTGGTCAGCCAGCACAAGACTCACAGCCAGCTCCTGTCACCCAGGGTGATGTCTGCCCCAAGCACCTAGAGAGAGGTGTCTGGTTTTCCTCAGTGCTGCACAGGGACAGTGATGATCTCTAGATGGGGTGCAGACAAGGGGGTGCATTTTGTTGGTAAAGATTGTAGAAAATACTGATGTCCAGACGGTGTCTGACATCTTCTACTGTCTCTGGATGGTAAGGAGCCTGGATGGATCTCCACCAACACACGCCTTCGAGTCTAGAATATCCTGGACTCGATACTATGTTTCTGTTACAGAACCAAGGCCTGTTTAACTGCTTTCTTTTAAAACACACCTGGAGGACAAGCTGATGGTGAGTCTGGTAATTATCCATGTGTTTTAAAACTACAACCCAAATCTGACTATTCTAAGAGGAAAAAAGTGGCCTAACCACCAGCCCCCTCCTGTTCCTCACCTGTTTCTGGGGCCAGGAAGGAGTGAAAGGGCATTTTTATGAGAGGTGGGACACCCAGGTTTAACTTTCTCAGGCTGAGGAAGGCTCTGAACGTAAACCTTACTCTTCAGGGTACTGCTCTTCCTGTGTCTCAGATACCATGTAAATGGCCCAGTGGCTGCATATTCTCATTCACTTCCCCTTTTGGCCATCTTTTAAAGGAAAGTAGATGCAATGATCAGAAGCAAAATTGCACCAGGAGAAAGAAGTTTTGGTGCAAGCAGGAGGATGCTGTGTGGGTATTCTGGGGATCAAATACCCACCAAAGGGTGCTTGTGGTCATCTCTGGGCTTGACTTAGGAATCTAAAACCTTATTTAATATTCGTATAAGTAGTACATAAGGGTTAGAAGTCAAAACCAGAAAACAAGCCATAAATTTACAAGCAATGCATCTGCCAAGACAATTTAGGAGAAGCTGTTACTCATTCGCCATTTAAAATTGTGAAGTCAAGATGTCAAAAATGAGCATCCTTTTGAAAGATGAACTAATACGACAGCAGGGTTTGTACAGAGATCAAAAGCTGTGACATATTGTGGAGATGAGCAGGTTATGGGATATTTGGACTTTGAAGGCAGTTATTGTTCTTATGAGGCCTCATTCAGCATTGAGAAAATGTTGTTCCAGCAAATTTTGAGACATTGCATTATGATTTTTTATAGGTGTGTACTGCCAACTGGTGCCAGAATTGCTAAGAAGCATGCAGCTAATTATAATTAATATAATCCTGTATAATCAGGGGACTTTCTCATGTGTGAAAAAATTGCTATTCATAAAAGTTCTCTTACAAAAGGTCTGTATTAAATTAAAGCTACTAAAAGAGAAGGAATTTTAAAGAATCTGTTCAGATGTATAACTGAAAACAGTAGGGGGAAGAGATCGATCTAACATGAGCAAACTTGCCAGCATAGTTATGTGAAATATGAATTTTAGAAGTCATGAATGAATTAACTATATGAAAGAAAGCATTTTATCATTTGAAAAAATCATGCAGAAGTCAGATAAAGGAAATTGGAATGAAAAACTGCTATCAGAAAGAGAAAATTAATTTATTAATATGTTGTATTACAAGCAATGACTTGAACAATTCCATAATAGAGCCTTTGAATACTAACTGGGTGAGAAGAAATTAAAAAAAAGGCAGAAAGTTTTCTATCAGGTCAAATTTATCAGAATTCTTCATATTGTTATAATACATTATTTTCCTCTTGGAAATAAATTTAATTTATTTAATTTCCCAAGAGAAATGTTATTTTAAAAATGGTGGGTTTTAAAAGTCAAGAGTTGGCTTGAGAGCAAATACTGAGCGGTTAGTGCTGGGTGTTGGGTACCTAGCTGGTGTGCCATTATGAGCATTTCTCTCCTTTAGTGAATAGCCCTGGGACACGTTGAAATTGCAGAGGTGTCTGATTTTTAGCCCCAGAGACAGGGATCTGTCACATGCAGTCTCCATGGGAAAGCTGGGATGCTCTCCAGCCAGGCGTGAGTGTTGCAGAGCAGAGCTCCTGGCTCCGCAGCACAGTCTGCAGAGGCATCCCGAGTTTGGTCTAGGTGCAGCTTCTCATTGCCTCCTGGCAAAATATGCACCATTCCCCCACCCTCCACCACCTCCTTCCCAAAACTCAACTTTCTGTCACTTGCATTTTTTTTATTACCAGTATGTTGATGAACAGCTGACAGATTTCAGATTCATGCTTTCACAGCTTCACATTTGCAGATGGCAATATTCTAGCATATTTAAAAAAAAAGAAGTTGGAGGTGGACACTTTTTGAAAATTTGGCACAAAAATGTTATGCATTTGATTTAATACCTCCTGTATTATTTGCAGGTGGAAGACTGGAGATCAGTTTAAACCAAGGGCACAGCTAGGCTATTCTGAAACTTTTAGGAGGTGTTCCTTTTATGTTCTGCATCTGGTTAGAACATTGCTGCATTTTGTTATCATATGAAGCTCTCAGTTTTCTCCTCAAATGGGATTTTGAGATAAGATGCTGGAGCAAGTCAGAGAGTACTATTTTAAATTGGAATTGGAACTGGCTTCCCAGGGAAGTAGTGGGATCATCATCCTTAGAGGTATTTAAAAGACATGTAGATGTAGCACTGGGGAATATGGTGAACAAGGCAGTGCTGGGTTAATGGTTGGACTCAATGATCTTAGAGGTCTTTTTCAAACATAGTAATTCTATGATTCTTATAGGATTATAAACATGAATTGTAATATGCAGAAAAAGATAGCCCCTGGGAAATATTGAAGCTGTAAAAGATGGCTGTAGCTTTACAACACTTTGTTTTGCAGAATGGTATGGACACCTTTTAAAAACATGGAAAGCAGACAATTTTGTGTTGGCCTGCTCAGAGCAGTATTAGACTTGCATAAGACAATGAACCACCAAAAGAAAAACGTGGAGGTTCTCCTTGACCTTAAGACAGCTTATTTGCAAATATAAGAAGAAGTCCAGCCTTTTCAGTGAAACAATGCAAAACTCCATCAATCTGAAGAACAGTAAACCATAGCCACATTATCCTATTAAGCTGATGCTAAATATAGAATGGATTTTCTGTTCCTTACAGGGATTTCCTTGCTTGTGACTAAATGCAGCACGAAGGTTTTACGAAAGTCTTATTTTCTTCATGCCTTTGAATTTTTTTGGTACAATGAAGTTTGGCAGTCTGCATGTCTTCTGAAGATGCCATTGTTTAGAGGCAATTTTTGCATTTTTCTAGCATAAAAAATCAGGTTTTTTTCTGAACTGGAACACTGGAAAGGGGGGCAGAGGTAGCACTGAATAACAAGGTTTTCTTGAATTATTATGAAATCTGCCACGTGAAGCTGTGACCATATAGAAATAAAAATACACAGCTTTCCCTGTGTCAGTTTCATAACATTGACTGTAACTTGCATTTCTGAGACTCCTCTTAGTTTTGTTTGGAAATCACAGCAACAAAATTTATTTAGTTACTGCTGTTTAAAACCTCTACTTAAACTTTGAAAACCATGCTTTAAATCTCTGAATAATGGAGAAATTAGAGAACTTAAGAGCATGAGGACTATGCTCAGAGAAGAATACATGCACAAATTTAATAATTTCATCTGTAATTACTGAAGTGTTTCCTCAATACAGGACAATATCTGAACAAGGTCCCAATGTCAAATAACCTCACTAAGATGAACTGCAAAACTGTCCTTGGCTTACTTAAGCAAGACTCGGTCTTGGGAAGCAACTGCCTTATGGCATTGGCATTTCCAAGACGTTTTTCACCAACATCATAGAATCATAGGATAGTGTAGGTTAGAAAAGACCTTAAGATCATTGATTCCAACTGATGACACAGCAAGTCCAGCACTAGACTAGCTTTAAGTGCCACATCTACATGTCTTTTAAAACTGCAGAGTGTTTGTCAGTACCTCTGCCCCGTGCACACCTGGTGCAAACTCTAAGCAAGCCGTTTGGGTTTTTTCTCCAGAGCTAAAGAAGATGGATTGTTCATGTCTAGAAACTGATGTTACCTTTGTCTTAGATACCTCTTTCATTAAGGGTCACATTGATAAATTGATCTTTCTGAGTGCCCATTGACAGAAAAATATCTGGATCTGTCTCTCTCCTGGCATGGGGACAGAAAGCCTGTACAGAAGTAACATAGCCCTGCTCCAGTGCCTATCACAGTGTTTCACTTCCTCTTGCAGATGTGCAGTGCCAAGACATGGATATTTCTCCTCCACTGCCTCAGAAAGACTTTCTTTTTCAGAACTTGTGTTCTTCTGAGAAGAGGAAAGGAGTGTGTAGCCAGAGCATGCCTGGGAGATGGCTCATGCTCAGGTGCACATGGGATGAACATGTTCCCACACTGACTCCTGAGCTTGCTTCTCATTTTTTGGTGTTGCAAGAAATCTCTGGTGAAACCAATCTGTCATGTGAGCTCCAGGTATACTTCAAGAACACTTCTTGGAAGAGCATTTGGCTGTGTAAGAAGCTTTAAACAAAGTTCATATTACCAGTTTGCTTTTTTTTTTCCCTTCTGCTATCTACTGATCTACTGAACTCACTATTTAGATTATTCCTTTGTTTTCTTTGCATGTGCCTTCACTGCTCTCTATCTTCTGCAGTTTTCCTGGCTTCAATGCTGCCCATCCTATATGCAGGACTTACCCACATTCTTCCTTTTCCTGTCTCCTCATTACAGTGCAGCTGTAGCCTGCATGAGAGCTGCTGGGAAGGGAAAAGGTAAGTGAATTTGGACCCGAATCACAAGGATAGAGGTGTACAGGACTGAGACTTTTTTAAAGCCAACTAAAACTTGTCGGAGATGTTGTCTTTTGCCGTTGGGTCCAGCCCAGCTTGGAATGAATTTGCAGTTCTCCGCAGTATCTTTTGTATAGCTGCCACAGTTGGGAACATTAAATTCTGGAACCACAAAATGCTGTCTAAAAAGCAGCACAGCTGTCAATGAAAAGCAGTTTGCAACTAGAATATGTCCAGTGCCTGGCCACTGCAGAGGGACATGTAAAAAAAACCAGATAGAGATGATTGCTTAGAAACTAAATTCAGAAATTAGATTTTGCAACCACATATTCACTGAACTATTCATTTACCAATCAATATGATAGTACTGAGCAGAATGACTGGAGTGCTGAATATATCATAAGCTATCAAAAATAATGACAAATACTGACATGATTGTTTCTGCCCTTTTTTAAGGTTTATTGTAGTAGTGAACTTCCTTACAATCCGAAGATTAATATAATCAAAATAAGTGCATTACCTAAAATAATGTCAGGAATTAAATATTCCTCAAAGGTAGCTACAAGACTTTACTTAAAGAAAAGTTTTTATATTCTAGTCCTAGACAGAAGCTCTGAAATAAGTCTTATTCATAATCCTCAACTAGTATTATGAACTAGTACCCCTCAACTAGGGCATAATTTCTAGACTTCGATTGTCCTTATTACTAGGAAGCCTGTTTCACTTTTCTGTGTTTAAATCTTTAGGAAGTAACAGGTATTTTTTTTATTCAATCATTCCTGCATTGCCTATGTCTTTTAAAAAATACTAAACAAGCTATGTTATATGCTTATCCAAGTTTTCAGACGAGATGTTTTGTAACAGCTGTCAGGGCAGGCAGGAATATGCTTAGCAACAGATATGCTCCAGGTTATGGTCTGCAGTTCACAGTAGGTCCCTGGGGAAATTTGTGGGCCTTTTTCTCAGTGGGGCTGTTTCTACCAGGTCTAAGCTAAAGGAAGGACTGGGAACTGCAACTGTCTGATTTTCTGTAAAAGTTTCGGCACACCGGGCTGAGAGCTGCAAGCATCTGTCTATGGCCAGCACAGGAATTTAATTCACTGCCTTCCTAAAAAGCCCAGCCCAGCCCACTGAGCTGCATGGTTGTCCTCTGCAGGGCACAGCTCTGGTGTCACAGCTGCACTACCAGCAGCACTGCCAACACCCTTTTGGGTTCTGGATCTGATTTCAGCCCTGCAGCTGGCTGCCTTGGTGGGGACCCAGCAGTGGTGTGTGGGGTAAGTGTAGCAGTGTCCAAACCTTGTTACTAAGCTGTGCAATTCCTGACAAAAGTTTTAGGTAGTCAGATGGAAGGCACTGCCTGTCCAAGAAGCAGTATTATGTGACAGCCACCATGCTGCTGTGCTGCAGCATGCATCTATGTCCTCCTTCTCCCAAGGATTTCACAAGGATGTTTTCTCCCTTTGTGGTGGGCTTCGCTCACTAAGCTGCTGGCAGGGAGGTAGAGCTGTGCAGTGAATGCCAAAACATGTCACAGCCCCCTCCACATTCCCTTTTGCCTCCATGGCTTTGCAGAGTAGTCACATCATCACAGAAATATTTGTATAATGCCACATCTCGGTGCTTAACAATATCATGTGCTTGGTATAAGATGCAAATTGTACCACATGGCACAAGGCAGTGGGAGGCAGGGGATCTGCTCCAAATCTCTCTGTAGGAGCATGCCTTTGGGAGCTCAGCTGTAGGTGATTTTATTTTCAGAGACAGAGGAGTTCGTGTTTTTGCCCGTTGAGTAGGTGGATGGATTTGGAGTGTTATGCAGGTCCTGGTGGGTGGAGGACAGAAGTGGACTGGATGGTCCCTGTGTCTACACGCTGGCCTGTCTGCACCAAGATCCAAGGGATTTGTTGGATGTAGACCATGCTGTGAGGGCTTGAAACAGTCTACTTCAAATCAGTCTCAGTGGCCAAATCCTGCTGGTCCTCATATGCTGGGGCTCAGGGAGTTAGTGGGCTGGAGGAGATGAGCTATGCTGCACAGGGAGATAGACACTGCAGAGGGGCAGCTCAGTGGGGAAAGCTGTGCTGGGGCCTGGGCACAAGTATGGGACACCTTGGTGGGGTGCAGCATCACCCACTGCATGTCCTCTCCTGCTCACAGCCAGAGACATTGGCTCCTTTGCCACAACGTTCTACCTTGCTCCTCCCCAGTCCCTTTGTTTTCTCTTTTAGAGCTTGACTTGGCTCCTATACACTGAGGGAATGTACACAGCATCCCACAGGATGCATGCACAGAAAAGCATTTGCTCCTTGGATGCCATAGTTATGAGATCCTCCTTTCCTACACATCACTACAGCCACCAGCTTCTCTCCTTCCTGACCTATTGCTGAACAGTGCATACACAGAATTCAAAGCCATTTCTGCTTCCCAGGCCACCTTGCCAGTGACCAGGATGAGTGTGCACAAAAAGCTGTGAGGGACAAAGCTGGGATAGCTGACCCCAACTGACCAAAGGAATGTCCAAGACTACGATACGACATGATGCTCAGCAGTAAAAGCTTGTGAGGGAGGGAACTCTCCAGGGCTGCTGTTGCTTGGAGTCTGTCAGCAGTAGTCAGCTGATGGTAAGCAATATTTTGGGTTTTTTTTCATGACTTTTTTTCCTTGTTTTCTTTGTTCTTTGTTTTTCAATTTTCTTGGCTTTTATTTTGCTGATTAAACTGTCTTTATCTCAAACCATGAGTTTTTCCCATTTACATATACTCCCAGAACCTGCTTTTAGTTGTGTTTAAGGTGATAAGAGGGCTTGTTTGTTTTGCTTGGATATTTTTATGTCCAGTTAGGCTTAATTACTGAATTTAGCGAACATATAGGAAATTAATTTTTTTTCCTTCTCTTGCAACACTATTTTCTCTTTCAATACCATCTTAAGGCAGACATCAAAAGCACAGCAGCTGACATTGAAATGCAAGTGCTGGCTTCACAACCTTCACAACTGCATGTGGTCTTTAGCCTCATTGGATTACAAGGCCACCAGTGTTTCTGAATACATTTTACATAACATCAAATAAATTTGATACAAAAAAATACAAATTATCATCTTTCCCTCACAAAGGATTCTAAGCAAAACTAAAAGAGAATTCTATCCATTCACTAGCATGGTGGAGCTTCATGGACAACAGACTTATTGTCAAATATTCAAGGAAGGATCCCAGGAGCTTTTGAAAGGTGCTTTGTGTATAAGGTTCACTGCAGGGGGAAGCTGAGACTTGGGTAAACAGTACTCTCAGCCTTGGAAAAGGCCCTTCCTTGTAGGCACATGTGCTCTGAAGAAGCAGCTCATCTGTTTGGTCACAGGTGGCTCGGGAGGGTGGCGGATAACCAGGAAGGGTGGCTGATAACCTCTCTGAGGCTGCCACACACTGAGCTGCAGGGGAGAAATCTGCAGAGGACCTGTGAGTGCTGAGACACTGCCAGAGACCATGAAATTGCAGTCATGCTGTACTAGCAGGTGAAAAACCCCAAACCTGTGTCATCATCCTTTCCTCCTCCCGCAAGAAAGGAATGTTATCTTTCTCATCAGATATGCTGCAGGTAATGCTTGTGCAGTGAGCAATATTTGTGCAGATGGACTGCACGTTTCAGAGCTTAGCACTGAATTTTTAGAGCTATCTGGAATAGTGTGTTGTGCCACTGGTTACCATCACATCATACAGAGTTGCCTGAAAAGCACAGAGAAGCCACAAGTCTGGCTGGAAGCTTGAATCTGGGTCTGTGCCTCGAACCAGCAAAGCTGTGGCAGGCTGACTTTCACCTCTGGGGAAAGGTGATAAGTGATCAGGACATGCTCTCTCATCATACTATCTCTTGGGCAGTATCTCCACAGGCTCCTTTCCCTCAGTGTACGGGCACTTTGCAGCCTGCCACTGGCTTTAATTCAGACACACTCATTCTGCATTTGAAAGCCCTCATCTGTGGACCTGGATTACAAATTTATTTGCCAGAACTCACTATTTTTCATTTTTCTGGAGAAAAATGAAGAAGGATGGAAAAAAAGTAACAAAGATGAAAAGTTATGCTTACAAAGCAGTACTCTATATCTTTACAACACTTGTTTAATATAAGAGTTGTCCTAAAAGGATGTTGACAAGGAAATCTCAGAAAAAAAAAAACTTTAGAAACATTCATATAGCTTAATGGGTATCCATTAGTGCACTTCCTTACTTTTTGTTTCTTTAGTCATTCATAAAAAGATTCATATTTGCTGTTTAGAAACAATAAAACTAAAGTAATAACAAAAGTAACTCTCTGCAATAATAATCTCAAATGGCTGATACTGTGGTTTTTGTCATGTTGATTGCACTGGGTTAATTTTTTCCCCATCTCAATAAAAACTAGAAAAAAATTTTTAAACTTTTATTTGATATTTAACACTATCAAAATATGATTTTCTCTTGTGGAGTGCAGAGACTGCTATATATTGGAGAGATACAGTTTTCGCTAGAACTGACTTTGTACTCCTAGCATGTGGAGAAGTGATAAAGCAATGTGTTTACTGGACAATAATAAAGAGATTATGGCAGTTGTGTTGTGTGTCTCCTGTTCAGAGTTAAAGGTTATTAACCTTTTGGCTTTCCTCCATTTTGTATCAAACACTGAATGAAAGCCATTGTAAGGTGGTATTACCATGAACAAATTTTAACAAGTTATGATGCAAAGCTGAAAGAAGTACCTTGTGTAAAAGGTCTTTGCCAAATTTCTGTTTCAACAAAGTTACTTTCACATTCCATGTCTATTAGTCCTTTTCATTGAGACTATATTCAGCTGTCCTTAAGACATATTTGCTGAATCTGCTTTAGTTTCTGGGTAAGCTGTTTCTGACATAGTAGCCTTTGCAAGCACGTGCACGTTCTGAAGAGGAACAGCACATCCGTCCTGTTTCAGCATGCAGAGGTTAAACATCTCTTGTCACACTGACCTTCCACACTGGTTGGATCTGAGCAGATAATGAGTGCTGCAGAGAGAGAAGTTACTCTGCTGCAAATGTGTGATACACACAACCATGTTCACAAGAATAGCCCAGTAGACATTAAAATATTCAACCTAAACCAAATGGTAGAAAGACTATTCAAAGACTCCTAATTGACATTAATACAGAATTTCTCTTATGTTCTTCTATTGATGTCATAGCCAATCTCATTTTAGGGAAGATATTTCTTCCTGCCAAGTAGGATTGGGAACACAGTTTCAAACTAAGGGATTGAAATTTACTAATGAAAGTGATATAAGAACTGGGAGAGCACACAGTGCTTGCCCACTGCTCAGTGACAGGAGGGATGAAAGCTGAGGTGAGCACTTGACAAAGCCAGCACTTGACAAGAAAAAAAAAATCCCAAATGGATGGGGTTGTTCCCATGGAACAATGTCAACAAACCTGTCTATGTAGTCTGGGGTCAAAAGAGAAAAAGGTAAACCCCAGCCCTCCACCTGGGGACCTGTGAAAAAGTTTAGAAAGATTTGCTTTTCTGTTGAAAAATAGAAAAAAATTCTTATCCAAATCTCAGTGCAGCTTGTTCTCAGAACTTTATGAAGATTATGTCATGTAAATTTGCTTCAGCAGGAGTTTCTTTGAAGTTTGATGAATGAGAAACCTGGTGACTCCTGGCCAGTGGAGAGAGTTGACACTGGCCCACTGACTACAAACTTGGAGACCAGTTGTAACATACATCAGATTAAGGTCCATCCCTGCCTTTGACATGGAATGCCCACAGTTCCTTTCCTTCTCTGGCCTCTAACTGCAGGTATGAGAAAACCCAGACTGTTGCATCATGCTCATGGGTCAGAGCAAACTTGAATTACAGGAAGAACAACTAAGAAATAAAAAAGGGGAAGTTCAAGGACAATAATCTTTCTTCAGTTTATGTGGTTTCATGTCTCACTCTGCCTCTCCACATGGAAAACACATGTAGCTCTCTTGGCCACCAGAGGAAAGATATAAATGGTTTTGACAGAATCAGTCAGACTGATGGGCTGCAAATGCTCCATATTGCTTTACATGCAGCCTTTGAGCTTCTGCCCACATTTCATCAGCAGCAAGATAAGTTTAGAAATATGACTTTTCCAGAAAACTCACATGAAAGTGATGCCTTAAGTTCACACTGGCTTGCAGGTTGGCTTCAAGCACGCTTTTTTCTTTTTCTAAAAAAAACATCAAAATGGCATCTGCCTTCAGATTTTCAAACCAGAGTGACCCCGTGAAACTGTTTTTTGAAATTGCACGAGTATGAAGAGTACTAATGCAAGATGAAATAACTATCTATTACTTAACATAAAAGATTGAACTTTAAGATTAAGAGTAATAGAATTGATGGAAAAAGCTTTAGTGAATGCCATCATGTAAAGACATCAGAAGGCACTGGTTAATATGTAGTGTGCCAAGAGCAGCCATTTTCGAAGTATGAAGGTGTCTTTGTGCAGACCAGGAAAAAAACAGCAAAGGTGCAAGAGAAAAATAACATGCTGAGTCTCAAAGTTTTACTGCAGTCCAGTCATCCAAAGTCTGCCCCTGGAAAGATTAATGTCCTAGAAATCTAACTATGAAAGGAAATCTAGATTATCTGCTCAACTCTGAAAGTGAAAAACGGTGAATAAATAAGTGACAACAAAATGATTCAGGACTAATCTCAAAAGTTTAGTCTTTTTTACTGCTTTTGATATAATTAGATACAGAAAATTATTTCTGGGAATGGATCTGGGGAGAAAATAATATATTTTTTACTGTATTTAAAGTCTATGAATTAAAATTTAGGCATACATTCTGGACTTAATTATTTTTCTTCACTTCTTGTAAGATTGCTCCTCCTCCAAAAATGATCATATTGATAGCATTTAGGAATACTATCTAACATATGAAAGCACATCTGAATATGGCTTATTGTGAGTGTAGAGTCCATGGGGTCTGTGAGTGATCCATGTTTCATCTGTGTGTGGTCACGTGATTGATTTTAGCAATCACATCCCTTACTAGACTTTCATTTCTGTAATAAAAATTAATATGTGGGAATTAAAAGTTTGTTTTTCTACAGTCGTGTACATCTACAACTTTTTCTGTCAAAGGCCAGTGCAGTAAATATTCACAATCCTAAACCTTGCTTGTTCTTTTGTGATAAATAAAATAGAGCATTGAATTCATATCATAGTCTGGGCAGAGATGAGTTTCACTCAAATTAAATGGAAGTTCCAGTAATATTCAAGGACAAAAGTGTTTGTCAATTCAGAAATGCTTATGGGTATTACTCTAATAAATACATTAAAGATATGTGATGACTCATGCAAAATATTTGAAAGCATGTGCTCAGACTAAAAAGGAATGTCTGCTAGTTTAGGAAAATATTTATAAACAAGAAGCATTTTTTCCCCACCAGCTTAAACAAATTGATGCTTACTTTGCTCCAGGCAGCAAGTTTTTTGCCTTCTCTGTACCAGCAATATGGGTTATTTCACTTGTCTTATCTTGTATTTTTCCACAGGTGACAAACCTTTAGACATTCCATAATGCCACAGTTCATCTGAGGCCAATCTAAAATATGTCTGGTTCCCCTATGAAATTTTTCAATCCCTGCATGACCCTCACAGAGCCCTTTAAATTAATTTTTTTTCTGTAAGCATTTAGGCATGATGCACCTTTCTGTTTCTAGAAAAAAAAATCAAAGAAATTCCACTACTGAGAACTCTGCTTCTCACTGCCTCAAGGGGCTGAGAACACAACCAAGGTAGAATTTAATGGGGATGCAAATTGCTTCAGTTTCCCTCTTCCAAACCTTACTCTTTTTATCTGAGCTCTGGCTCAGTTTTCATCAGACAGTACAGAATCTTGTACTGGCCTTGTTTGCTGCACTTGAAGTACAGGTGTCAGGGCCCCTCTTGCACTTTCAATTTTCACCTGTCTGGAAGTGCAGGAGTCAGTACTGCCCTTTGGAAATGGGAATGCTTTGGTCATTTCCTGGTAATTCTTCTCTCCTAGGAAGTGCCCCAGTATTTTTAATATGATTTAAGAAGGTCTTCATTATCTGTATGTTTAAGTATCCAGAAACATTCTGATCTCCATTTTTCCTCACAGTGTTGTAACAGTTGTCCAGTTCTCCATGGAAAGCTGAGAGTTTATCTACAAAGCACATCTTGGTGTTAAAAGCTCTATCTGGCATTCACAAGATCTAATAAAATCAGTCAACATGGGTTGATTAACCTGTTCAGGGGCCTGGCATAATGCAATTACGTTTTCTCCAGCAACTGATGGAATTTCTACAGCCTCTCACTATCACTTATTGTGTCATTGTCATTGTCTTCTGCTCTCATAAAACTTCAGGACTCCTTCAGCTTCTTGAACACTTGCTTAGACTTTCATCCCAAGTCCACTTAAAGGCTCTGCCTTGTAATTGCTCTTAATGCTGGCAATCTGAGCAGGAAAATCAGCCCCAAACCCCTCACTTCTCTAATATTTAGAGTCCTTGGCATCTTTCCTCTCCTGCGTGACACACACTCTAGTGAGGGCACCAGAATTTTAACTTTTTAACCTCTGCATTTTTCCACTATGGATTTTTTTCTTCACAGCAGTCCTGACCCCATTTTTTTAATCAGTTTTTTGCAGCCAGTCTGGAAGTTGTCTGCTTCATCCTTATTGGCTTGTCCATCCTTTAACTCTCTCCAAATTAAGGCAACCTGCTTCTGAGATTGAATGTGTAAGTTCTTTTCACTGTGTGTGTTTCTGACAGAAACTCTTTGTCATGATTGCAGACCACTGAGATGGATGTCAGGGCTAATATCTAAACCTTCATTTAGAGAAATGATCCCTTTCTAGCAGAGTGAGAGGGTACACTTGAATGCATGCACCTGTGCAAGATCCATTGACTTCAGATGTGCTTAAACCATGTCTTTGAGTGTCTTAGTGAATCTCCTTTATGATCAAAATCCAGATTTCAAAGTAATGCCCTTTGAGCAGATTAAGATCTTGTAAGGTATTTCTGTGAGAAACTGCTTATAGATATTTTGTTTTCTAATTCTTCAGTAAGGTGACTCAGCTTCTTCTGAGCATTCACAAATATCTGCTGGAAATCTTTAACTAGTTCTGGAAAATTCTGGCAGCTTCAAACTGAATCTTTCAAGGGCAACTGTCACCTCTGCTTAGTGATGGTTTGAGAGCAGGAGCAAAGTCCCAAACAACCAGCATAAATGAACCTGAAAATAGCAGCTTTAAATATTGAATGGCTCTGGAGACTGCATATCTTTGGGTTATTCATTAATATAATTATACATAAGGTTTTGGCCAACAAAATTTTTCTTGGGGAAATCTCATACCTTTATCTGTGGTTTATGAAACCCACTGCCTCAGAGTGTTGTTCCATAACCCTCTCTGGTCTTACCTGTAGCTCAGAGGCATGAAAGGACTTGGGTACTCACCTGAATTGCCCCCTCCACCGTCAGCACTTACATCCAACGCCCAGAGCCTCCAAGACATCACTTAGTATTGCCAAATCCCAAAGGGGTCTAGTTTTCCAGCACTACTGGAAGTAAATCTGTGCAGTTTCCTGCACAGCTGCCTTGGGTATGCCAGCTGCTTGCTTTGTCTTTTGTAGAGCAGCAACTGGGAAGCTGCAACCCTTCCCCAGTTTTGCAATGAGGGCTTCCTGTGCTCAGATTTGTCGATGGAGGTATTTGTGGTTGTCAAATTTAGAGGACCATAAATTGCCTCTGTGCACATGGAAGGGGGTCACCCATGCCCTTGAGTATCCATCCTTTCAGCCTTCCCTGAGCTTCCTTGCCCCCACATTATGCTCTCTAAAGAAAGACATTGCACTCTCTACATATTTTGATCTTGAAATCTTGATAAGGGTGTGTATCATAGAGAAAAAGCTGGTAAGGTAATATTTCAGAAGTCACATTAATCAAATATTTATAAACTAAAATACAATTCCTTAGAATATCATAGAGCTATTTGCCACAAATAGAACACTGGTAATTTTTTTAAACACTCACACCATTTTGAACTGCAAATTTAGTAGGAACACCTGAGTGACAGCTAGCTTTCATGAGCAGAAATTTAGCTTGGAGAAAAGAGGTGATCAGCAGGCTGACCTATTTTGGGGAATGGCTGGCTGGGCACGAGGGATTCACAGGCATGGAAAGCGTGTAACTCTCAGACAGTCATAAGGGAAACTCACAGGGCATCAGGCTTACTGCTGTGATCACTGATCCAGCTCTTTCCTTATAAACATTTTTACAGCAGCTAAGAGCTGCTGCTGTGCTTTCTCTACTTTTTTCAGAGTGCAATTTTGAATTTAACCCTGTTAGTGGATTACAGCCTCTTAAAATTTACTCTTTATCCAGTACTTATCAAATATCTGTTGCCCAAGACCTGCTTTTCTGTATACCCCTTCACAGTCCACTGTGGTAAATGCATTATTACCTTACTAGTAGTATTTTTTCCCTTCTTTCTTTCCTTCTTAGTTTGACTTCCTATCTGTTCACGATGCCTTGCCTCAGACGAGATCTTGGCTCAGTTTGAACAGACCTGATGAGGACTGGGTCCTGGAAGGTGTCTGCCCTGCAGGTGGATATAACCTGGTTGCCCTTCGATAGGCTCACCTCTACAGAAAACAATCAGACTTACAGGGTGCAAACTGCTTTTCTCTCCTCTCCTTGGTTTCCGGAGCTTGCAGCCTGCTTTGTGACACCTGGGGATATAGTGCAGAGATGGCAACAAAGCTCTTTGAAAGGGGAGATGTAGCCTGATACACACAAGAAGCCTGCAAGTTAGAGTGCTTGAGTTGTCTTCCCAGGTTTGCTTCTGACTTGCTGGGAGATATTGGGCTCAGTCTGTTCTCCAGTTCTTATAGTTGCATTAGTATTGTAATATGTGCTGATGTCTTTAATAGAGGGAGTTTTATGAATGTCAGAATGATGATTATTTGGCTCAGACTCATTATTCTGTAATGCTTACCTCACATTAAACATTTCTTTTCAGAGATTTGAAAGAAAATTTGGCTAGATTGTTCCTTTCAAGTAAAGCAATCTCACATTTGCCATGGTTGGATGCAAAGTTGTTCAGCACTCACTTGCCATTCATGTTCTCAAAGAACTTCAAAAGGGATGTTTTGATATATTTTATGGCCTCCTTCCAGCTGCTGTGTAGCTCATAGTGTCTGTACTTCTGTAGCAAATTGTGACTTGTGGGATTTTTACTATTCCACTGAATGCCTGAGGAAGTAATCTGATGGGTGTCTTTTGAACAACACACAGGAGCTGGATATCAAGGTTACAGTCATAGATGGAATATTTCCATCAGCAGCAAAATATCCTGTGCTCCTGAAAAGAGATAACTATTCCTAAAATCTACGATTCCCTATAGCTCCTTAGATTTCTGCAAAGGGAAATGACAGTGTGTGACAGTGTGTGGCATTTTGCTTGCTTCTGACTTCAGTTTCACCGGATTCTCAGCTTCTCAAAGGGGATTATTGAAATCTGTTAACAGTCCCACTGGCTCTGCATGTCCCGTGGCACAGTTGTTATCCTCTCTAGGTGGTAACTGGGCCATTAAAACTCCTCTCCATGCAAGCAAATTGGTAGTGCTGAGAAGGGACCCAAGAAGCTTTAGGAATCATTTTGCATGGTGAGGAAGCCTGATGCAGCCTGGCGGTGGCTGTGTGCGCATGCGACGGTGCCCTGCTGTCTGTAAGAGGGATGCTGGCAATGTCCTAACAAAGCCCTGCATCTCTCCAGGGGTTGTGTATGGAGTGATCTGTGTCATCACTGCAGGGTTCCTCATCTGGGGATTTGCTCCAGTACCTCCTGGCTGTGGGGTAACCTGAGGATAAATGCAAACCTGAGACCTGCACACAGCTGACTCAGAGCTGCTCCAGCCCTGCGCTGCAGCCAGGCAGGAGGTACCACTGCCACAGCGCAGCATGCAGATGAGTTTATGTCTTAGGACTTGTAGCTAATTGCTAGACATTTACCTTTATTTTGAGCCTGTGCCCATCCACAAAATGTCCTGACATGCTGGGGTCAAGACCAAAGTTGGTAACGGCCAAGAGGTGACTGGTGCTTTATCACAGGGGTGAGGGTTGTCAGTCCTGGGTGCAGGCCTGACTAAGCCAAGACTGAAGCTAATTGTGCAGGAACTAAGGACTGTCACTAACTTGGTCATCACATACTCTGATGTTAAAAGCTATTGCTTTGACTGGCTCAAAGACAAATATTTTAAAAGAAAACTTGCATCAGACCAAACTAAAAATCCCCTCAAAACTGAATGTTCCACATGGTCCTGATCTCTACCCCTGGGGCAAAGCTGGGAAGCTAAACAGTGTGTGACTGATTTTTAAGTCCATCACTTAATGCACTGTGGGTCTGTTGTTCAGATGCTATGATGAGGAACATGTTATAAGAGCTGATGTGGAACAGAAAGAGTTTGAAAAAAGTCAGACATCATGGTGAATTTGCGATTCAGATTGAAGTGCATTAATAATAAATTGAAAACATGTATTATACATGGAGGTTCCTATTGAAACATTTCTTGAGGGCAGATGAATTTTAGTGCCATAGCAGAATGATAATAGTTTTAGAGGAAATGTATATTACTGTCATTTCTCTTGCAAATTGTGTTGAGAAAAAATTATGAACAATGACAGGGCTGCTTACACAGGGTATATCATAGGTAACTCAACCTACAGCTAAGCTCTGCACTTCTACCCCCAGCCTCAGAATCAGATCTTACCAATCTCTTTGGTGATGGAAGAATAAAAAGTGTGCTGTGGGCTATAGGTCCAAAAATCACCAGGAATATGTCCAATGATTTTAAAGGAAAAACTGTTGATGCTGGAATTAAAGACCTCTAACTGAAGCCACATTGGCCCCAGAAATCCAATCCACTTATCTTCAAAAAAGTACATGAAGTAATGGAAGCTTTCTAGATACTAATTTTTGAGTTTACAGTTATAAGGATGATGGGTTTCAAATGGTATCCAGAAGGATTTCTTCAAATCTTCCCTCCTCCATTAGAAGGCAGGGTGAGGTAGACAAGGGGTGTAGTCACAACAGCATATGCTCTGATTCTCTCAGAGCCTGCAGATCTCCCTTTGCCCCAAACGTCCCATATAACCCTTTTCTTGTGGTATTGGCCTTGTGTGGCAAGGTACTGGTAGTAGTGGGGCTACAGGCATGGCTTCTGTGAAAAACTGCCAGAAATTTCCCCTGACTCTAACAGACCCAGTGCCAGCCAGCTCCAAGCTAGATCTGCCACAGAATAAGGGCAAGCCAATCAGAGGTGTAACTAACACCTCTGTGATTACATATTTATGGAGGAAAAAAGGAAGATAAAAGAAGTCTTTGTTCAGAGGTAATAGTGGCCAGAGAAGAGCGGAGTGAGAATACATGAGAGAAACAACTGTGCAGACACCAAGGTCAGTGAATAAGGACTCCTCCCCCTGAGGAAGAAGCAGTGGCAGAAACAACATGGGATGAACTGACCGTAGCCCCATTCTCACCATGTCCCTGTGCTGCTGGGGGGGAGGACATTGAGAATCAAGAACAAACTTAAGCCCTGAAAGTATGAGAGAGATTGGGGAAAGGTGTTTTTAGGATTTGTTTTACTTTTTATCCTGCTTTGATTTTGATTAGTAATAAATTCAACTAATTTCCCCAAGTCAAGTCTGCTTTGCCCATTACAGTAATCAGTGAGTGATCTTTCCCTGTCCTTATCTCAGCTCATGAGTCTTTCATTATATTTTCTCTCCCTTATCCAGCTGAGGAGGACAGTGATAGAGCAGCTTTGGTGGGCACCAGACATTTAGCCTACATCCACCCACCACACCTGTACAGACTATAAGGATGGTTTTAATGAGCTCTGCCTGTGCCCTGGAAATAGGAGAAATTGTAGCTGGCAATATCTGATACTCAAGAGTGAAAAGGGAGATTTGCTTATGCTGGAGGGCAAGTACTGCTAAATTCTTAGTTAGCTTTAAAATCTCCTTCTGTGTACAAAATATCTTTGCTCCTCCCCAGACCCCTTAATTCGGCTCAGGAGCATGCCAGGTGGCCCTAGGGGGTCTGGGTAACAGAGTTGCCTCTTACACAGATAAAGGTGCCTGTTTCCCATATGAGAGCTGTAGTAGAGATCCTCTCCCTGCAGAGAGACTAGAGCAGCTTTGTAGTTCTGAACCCAAACTCTGGTCCTTGTCTTTCCACATGCAGACCTTTCTGTTGGGACAGTGCTTGAGGACCCTGAAGAATTGTGTTTTGACTTTGTAATCTCCCTTCAGGCAAGTGTGAATACTTCATGCTAGCAGGACGCTCCTTTCTTTCTTCCTGCCAGAGCTATCTTGGTGGCTTTGGGCCCTTAGAAATGATTGGAATGCCTGCCCACCATTCAGTGCCTTTCTATTTCACTAAATCTAGGTCAGAGAGTGACAAAGGCCAAGGAAATGGCAGCTTCCACATCACTCTGAGAGTCCTGTGAACTTCTGAGCATGGGCAGCATCACTAGCCTTAAAAAAGACACCCTCATTCAACTGTTTTTCTCCCTCAGCTGCTGTTGTTGCTAGGATAAGAATTTTACTTCCTTTTTTTGGACATTTCTTCCCTGCCTTAGTATTTCTGGCTATTTTCATTTGGCTTTCACTTTGGGTCTGAAAGGGTTGGGCAGGGAGGATGCTTTCCCAATTACAGTGGTCCATTTTTGTTTTCAGAAACGCTACCCTTATGCAGGAGCTGAATGCAGAAGAGGCAGGGTGGTGCCTCCTCCTCTCCTTTTGGTGCTCTCTTTAGCTGGAAGTTTGACCTGACTTTGTCCTCACTTGGATTTCTGCATTGAGTACATGGGGAAATAACACCCATGCCAACAACACATTCTCTATTTTCATGGTCATCCATTTCCAGGCCTTCTATTGATAACAGACAGTAAGAGCAGCCAGGGAAGAAAACACTGCTTCCAAATTAGGGGAAGTAAATGACTTAGATAAAAAAAAACAAAGCAGAAAAAATGCTAACTGCTGCAGAGTTTATCAGGAAAAAATGTCAAGACAGAGGTGGGAGAGGTTCAACATCAACAACTCAGGCTCTGCCTCAGCCCTGGATGTCCAACTGCAGTGACACAGTCCCAGTTCCTCTATTCAATACTCTACCATGGAGCTAAGCCTTCATGTCAGTGTGGGTAGAAATGGTGATATGGGTCCCATAGTCCATTTCCTTCAGTATTTCAAACAAAGATTTAGGCACTGGTGTAGGTAGTAGCATCCTGACCCAGGAACAGGGGATGGAAAGGAACCACACAAACTTAATGACTGTGAAACAGAAAAAAATTCCAGCCTCCTATAGACGCTACAAAGATTTTCATCTTTTAATTTGAAAAATAAAACATAAGAGTATTAAGATTAAAAAGCAGACTTTTATAGCTCAGCAGAACATGCAGACCTTTTGAACTAAGACACCAAGAAAGAGCCTTTATCGGAGAAGAAAATGTGGAGACTTTGTAAGTGAAGTCCTAGCAAGTTATTGGCACAGCTTCTAATAGCTTCTAACGGCCTATTACTCTTTGGAAGAAATATTTGTAAGAAGCCTGAAATTTATTTAAAAATAAAGTAACCATACTTGACTGTTAATTGGCAGAACAGTAGAATAAATTAAGCAAAGTCCAAGTACGTGTGTCAGTAAAGATAACAGAGCAGTGAGAGTTAGACAAGGCAGCAGAAACCTGGGTTTCATGTGACATTTGCATATGAGTGGGGTGCTGGAACTCCCACGCTGGTTGATTTAGAAATAGTCAGTAGTTAGTGGAGCCTAGAGAATGATTCAGTTATCTCCAAAGAAAACACAAGGCATGATTCAGATGTAATTTACAATGCCTTTGAGGAATATAGACATCTCCATTGGGCTGTCAGATATGTCGCAGGATCTACAGGAGACTTCAGGTCACCTGTAGTGTCTGCTGGAGGCAAGGCAGATTACCCAAGGCCATCTCAGATGGCACCAGAAGGCTAAGTTGAAGCAGTTAAATCCATTTGAAAATGTATCCTGCAGCCTAGGCACCACTGTTTGTCTTTTCTTCACTGGCTGTATTGGGAAATAAGATAAATTGGCACCCAGCTTACATGTAGATAATCTGCATTTATGTGTTCAGAGCTGAATATTGCCAGAATAGCCTGGCTAGGAAAGGGAGGATGTTTGTCCTCACCCAGGACATTGACAACAACCTAAAATATGCACCAGAACTTGCAGTGTTAATAAAAAGAAAGGGACCTGGATGTGCACTGTGCTGTCCATTCCAGGGCAGAGGTGGGAGCAGAGCATAACAGACAGGCAGTACTCTGAGTGCTGAAACCACAGTGCATCTGGAGCGCAGGAAGATCAAGAAGCCCCAAGTTACGAACTTACTGCCTTTTGTTGAGCTTCTGCCTCTTCAGCTGTAGATACTTACCCTCCAAACCCCAGCCATCCTCAGTGCCAGCCAGTTAAGTTGTTTTATTGAGCAAGGCTGCAGGCTGTGCACAGATTATGGGCAGATACTATGCCTCAGATGAGAGGTCTGGTTTCCAGACAAGGTTTTAACGTTACTAACTCTGTTTTTCAGGTTTGGCTAACCAGATTTCAAATGCTCAGGAAGCTTGTGTCAGCCTTGAACTGTTCAGTTACACAGCCCAAGTAACTTATGCCTTAATTTTATATATCTGTGAAAACAAAGATATTGGTTCAGGTCTTCTTTTGTAAATTGCTTTAAGGTATCATGAGCAAAACTTTCATGTAAATTTCAAAGAGAAAATAAAGCTCTAATAGCAGTTAGTGCTAGATCAAATGCAAACTTACAGAAAATTGGCAAAAAAATTGGTCATCTACTCTTTTGTGAAACCACTGAGTCCTCATCTTCACTATTTTCCAGATATCAACATAGAGAAACCTTAGACAACAATTTCTGTAGCCAGTTGATTAAGGAAGCCACAGTTAATGCTGTTTTAATTTCTTTACAAGTGGAAAATGTTGAACTTAAAATTGAGCCTCTTACTAGATCTACTGTTTCTAATTTACGGGGAGAGTATTTGGGCCACTTAAAGAAGCAAAGCCACAGAAAAGCCTCATTTTTTCACGTCTAGATGAGGACCTCTCACTGATCTGGGTGCTTTTAGGCAGAAGATAGATTGAAATGGTAAACAGTCCATGTTACAATTTTGTTATGAAGAAGGATTGTTATACGTTGTTTCTTTGGTAAGTCACAACAAGCCAGCATGTTTCAAAAGAAAAGTTGTGGTATCTGGTTGTAAACAAATTAGCTGAACTTTTCAAAGTTATACCTTTCAAGTAAGAATTATAAATAAGAAACAAAATAAGCAAAACTAGACTTAGTAAAATACGTAGCTTTTAACTTAACTGAAAAGTTCAGCAAATTTTATTCCATAGCCGTAAGAAATTATTGGTTTGCAAGCACACATCATAGAGGATGCTGTTGGAGAGGTCGCAAACAGCATTTCAAGAGATCTCAGGATCTCCTGATCAGGAGGTTGTTTATCTATCAAGCTTATCTGTCTGGCAAAACTGTGAAATTCCAGTTGAGAGAATTTGTTCTCATGCATCAAACTCCACCTGTGTGCCCAGTTTTCAACCATTATCATGAGCTCTTTCAGCATGGAGAGAAGCCAAGCCACTGCCTGTCTGGGCTGAGGTTTGCCGGATGGAGCATCCATGAGAGCCACAAAGCAAGAAGAGCCGCCGTTGCTGTGATGGTCACTGCACAGGACAACTGGCCTGGCCAGAAGGGCTGTTCTCCACTTGAGGTCTGCAGGGGCTTCTCACATCCTTCTTCATATTGTAGACATAGCATGGACAAAGATCTTCACTTTGCTTCTTCACTCACACTCCCTTCTGCACAGCATATATTAATGACAGTCTTTTTAACCAGCTGCTGACCTTTCTGCCATATTTGCTGAATACACACATAAGCTGTAGCAATTTAGCTGGAATAGGAAATCCCAAATTTGCTAGGGTGAAAAGAAGCATTTACAAGGGCTAAAGAGAAGGTGATGAGGGAATTGGGAGTTGGGGGTGGTTCTTGTATAGCCTATAGTTGCAACCAACTGTAATACATGAGTTTGGGGAACGTACTAAGTCAAGTCTAAACTGAAGGGGCTACAAAGTAAATCTTCCCCTTCATTGCTCTTCAAACATTCCTCATGCTTATGAGGTCACAGGAAAAACATTGGTGACAAAATGAAATACGACAGATTACTTCTGTGCTTTACCAAAATTTCGAGTCATACTGTGAAACAATGACTCTGCATTTTAACCCCAGGCAGAAACTCGGGCAGTTTCTCCTGATTAAATTCTTGAAATACGACAGTATTGCAGACCTATTCTCCTATATGACAGGACATGAGAGAGTTTGCAATTCTTATTCTGAACTTATAATACTAATTTTGTATTATTTTTCATCTTACAGTTAAACTGCTGGTTATAGCCAACCATTCACTTTACATGTCCTCATTCCCTTGTAAGTTTTATTTAGCCTGGATCTAAAATCAAAATACTAGTAATACATAATAATAGTGTTCTCACAGTAATGAAGTTCAAATAGCTACAGCCTTTTTTCAATCCATGTACTTTCATCAGCCTCAAAAGTTACATTTTATTGCTGTCTATTAGAGAAAGTGCTTCTCATTACCGAAGGATATAATTATATTCAATTTTAGCAAAATTTAACTGAGAATTTTCAAAGGCCATCACATGTGTTCCTTTCAGAAAAAAAAACCAAAAACAAAACAAAACAAAAACCCCAAAAACAAACAAATGAACAAAACCAAATCAAACCTTAAACAAGCCATCAAGCTTAAACATTCAAAACTAAGCAAGTAAAACAATCCTTAATCATGAATTAAATAATACTAGAATGAGCATCACCATTTATCAAGATACTCTTTAGAGGCAATGAAGACACATAGGCACCTCCTGTGGCAACTTATGCCATCCCTAAGATAAGAATTGAAGCTAAATGGGATGACTTGCTTTCAGCTATCATGTTATTGAATTTAAAGAACAGAAACGTGTACCTTAGACCAGATGTCTGACTTTAAGATGGTGACAGCTAGGTGTCCAACCTTATCAACCATCATTACAGTTAATTACATTCATGGAAAATACTTAACAGTCAGACACTGCTTATGTCAGCAGTGCTGAAGACATGCAGGTAATGGCAAAGAGTTTCTCATGCCCACTATATGCAACTATAGGTGTTTGGATGTCAATCTATCTCTATTGGTGAGCTCTGCATGCCGTTCAGTGTCTCATTTTCAGCTTTTACATAGAGTGTTACTAGAGTAAAATGTCACTTGTCCTGATGAACTGGGAAATCAGTCTTGCCTAGCTGACTGAAAATAATATAAATACCTAAAGATGTGTTAAATGTTTTCTAATAAATTGTTTTTGAATCAACCAGTCAATGATTGTTTGGAACTAGAAGAGAAAGATGTTTTTCTGATAGCAGAAGCAACTTGTCCAGCACTGAAGTGCATCTTGGAACAGGACATTGCCCAGCACAGATTCTGAGGCTAAAATTTCCACTGCTTTCTTAATCAGCATTCAGAAATGCGGAATTGTTTACTACGATGTAGTTATGATGGTACTCAATAGAATATTAAATTGGAATCTCATTAACTAGAGGATCATATGTAACCACATTATTTTCTAGAAACAAGCTGCCTTCTGAATATTGTTTTCTGTATCCTTCCTCAGCCTAATGGCGGGAAGGTCAGCATCAGGATAAACAAACCTTATGCAAATTCTGGTGTCCTGCTTTTATTTCTTTGCATGCTTTCATGCTTCTCTTTGGGCTTACAACTGCATCAACACAGCAAGGGGAAGAGGTGCTTTCTGAGCCTGGCACAGTGTAGCTGTTTTTTCCAGTCCTCCTGATGGCACTTATTGTGCCTGCAGTGCAGTCTGTGGCTGTGTGAGCAATTGTAAATCATTTCTGTGAAGTCTGATGGCCTGACCTGGCCTCTGAGATGTCTGCCTTTGCTAAAGTAGTGATCACATATCTTTTCTACTCCTTACTCTCCTGCTGGAATAAAACATGTGGTAAAGAGAAGTAATGGCATCTGAAGTCATTGTTGCCTGTTACTACATGAAGGAATGTCTAAGCCCTGGGGTTAACTTAGCCAAATATTCAGAATTCATTGGATCAGAATCCAAACCATTTGAATGATGTCCTAAAAATGAGAACTTAAAAATAATAAATGCACTCATTCTTCCCTATTAAGCACCTGTGGAGTTTCCAGATTTTCTTTGCAGCTGGGAAGGGTAGGTATTACATAGACAGTCTGTTTATTCTATGATTTCAGAAGAAGTTGTTACCAGAAAACACCCAAAATATTGACTTTGTACTACGCTGCAACAAAGAGAGAACGTCTGTATATTTATCCACATATTTCAGTTAATAAGTAGTTATTGATGATATAACAGATTTTTTTAGACTGAACTGAAGTGTGTTTTCTTACAAGAAAACACTTTGGATGCCTGAAATAAAGCATTTTCTCACACCTTCTATATTCCAGTCAGGAAAACTCAGCAGGGATGTATGTATTTTTCCTATTGTTCATAAAGTTCCAGCAATATCTACAAATATTTATCTATTGGTTGCCTTGTCTTTTATTGAAGATGCTTCTGAAAGATGCTTTGGTGAAATTTGCCTTTTCTTCAAGGAGATCTGAAATCTTGAGATTGTAGAAGAACATTTCTTGGTAAGCCCATCTTTTTCAAAAAGAGATTTGAGCAGTTTGTCTCACACTGTGTATTTGTTCAAAGCGCAAGAGTGTCACTGCCTCAGGGCTCAACTTCCATCTTTTTCTCTCTCCTGGAACCCATGTATCCAACCAGAGTGCTCTCCAACAAGTTAGCTGTCTTCACGGACAGCATCAAAATTATTTGTAACAACATAAGAGGTTTCTGATATGTCTCATCTGTCAGAAACAAGATGAGTGACAACCACAGCAGTAGTCACTAGAGGAATTGCTCCAAAAGCCATCACTGAATCTATTTTAAACTCACACATATATATACACATGTATATATTCATAAAGTATTGAGTCATGGTATTTAAGTCAATGTTTTTCCTATGTTCATAACTGAAAATTCTTTCCTATAAATACAAATTCCTTTCTTACTCCTTTAACTCAAAACACATCTGTACTGGCTGTACCACCACAAGAGAGAAGATTTTCACTGGGTTGTACAAAGGCATCTTCTTAGGGTAGGTCTTGGCAGTGGTGTAAAAGACCAAGCTGGAGGCACAAAATTTTTAAATGCAGGCTAGGCCTAACACAAATGATATAGTTTTTATTTTTTTTTCTGAGTGACATATGGACTGGTCAAACTGAGAACCAATGAGATTTTCCTCAGTCTGAGGTGCAGTGAATTCCTTGTGTTCTAGATTTATCAGTATTCAAACAGAGGAATAGATGCCTGTAGGGGGTTGACCCTGGCTGGATGCCAGGCACCCACCAAAGCCACTCTTGCACTCCCCTCTGCAGCTGGACAAGGAAGAGAAAATACAATGAAAGGTTCATGGATTGAGATAAGGACCAGGAGAGATCACTCATCAAATACAGTCACAGGCAAAACAGGCTTGAATTAGAGATATAAACTGAATTTATTGCTAGCGAAATCAGAGCGGGATAAAGAGAAGTAAAATAAACTCTTCAAAACACCTTCCTCCCACCCGTCCCTCCGTCCAGCTCTACCTCTCTCCCCACAGAGAGAAGGGAACACAGGGAGAAGGGAATGGGGGTTATGACTTGTTGTTTTCCCTGATGCTCAGGGAGGGGAGTCGTTACCCTGTTCCATTGTGGGGTACCTTCCATGGAAGACAGTTCTTCGTGTACGGCTGCAACAGGAGTCCATCCCATGGACAGCAGTCCTCCCCAGGCTGCAGCAGCGTGGGTCCCTCTTCCACACGGTGCAGTCCTGCGGGGAAAGGCTTCTCCAGATGAGGATCCTCTCTCCATGGGCCTCTCACAGGGTGACAGCCTCCTCTCAGGCATCCACCTGCTCTGGTATGGGTCTTCTTCCACAGGCTGCACATGGATCTCTGCATCCCTGTGAATCTCCATGGGCTGCAGGGGCACAGCTGCATCACTGTGGTCTGCAGGGGAATCTCAGCTCCGGTGCTTGGAGTACCTCCTGCCTCTTCTTCTCCACTGACCTTGGTGTCTGCAGGGTTGTTCCTCTCACATGTTCTCACTCTGCTCTTCTCTGGCCACAATTACATCTGAGCAAGAACTTTTCTCTTTCTTCTTAAATCTGCTATCACAGAGGTGTTATCACCATTTTTAATAAGTTCAGCCATGACCAGTGGCACATCTGTCTTCGGAGCTGCCAGGGATTGGCTTTGCTGGACACAGAAGAAGCTTCTCACAGTGGCTTCTCACAGAAGCCACCCCTGTAGCCCACCAAAACTTAGCTACCAAATGCTACCAAAACTTGGCCGTACAAACCCTATAGAATGGTATATAATAGGCTGCAGATATTATTGTAATACTAATTCTTAATATCCTAAAACAAATTTAAAGGCTTAGTCTATATAATTCAACCATTTGAGGAAAATAATGAACTAACACGTGCTTCCTGATGGTGAATGAAAGCCAAGACTCTTAACACAAGGCTGATGTCTGGTGTTCCCGTACAGCAATCAAATTCAATTAATTGCGACTATTCTGAAAGAATTTTTCAATTTTAGTCTACATATTTTGATCTCATCAGGTATGAGTCATCATTTTCTCTTATGGTGCTGTATTTTTCCTCTATTTTCCTTTCACCCTTGGCTCATTTGTATGACAAGCTGGAAATGTGCATTCCACAATGAGTGACAGCACTTGTCTTTTTAGATGGAAATTGACTGCAGGCCACCCTTGCGAAACACCACATATGAACACTACTGCGTTTTTTGGGAGTAAAATACTCTCTAGTGTTGAAACAAATGGCAAAAGCAGCACGTAAAGTAAAACCACAGGCTGTAGGGCTTCTAAATGCAAATGCTTGTTTTGGATCCCAGGCGATGAGCAGAACTGAGAAAGGAGCAGCTTAATCAGATCACCCAACATTTTTTCTCTTGAGCAAATTGTATTTTCTGATCTTTCTCTGAAAACTGAACCCTAAATTGTTTAAGGGTGGTATAGTTCTCAGAAAGTGGATCAGAGAGAGCTCTACATTTGGATTCGTCTTGACTATGTTGACAAACTTTTGACCTTGCTTTGAGAATTGAAGTTGTCTACAGAAATTTCTGAACCTTTCCAAACCATCTAGAGGGCAGGAAAGTAGACTGGCAGGGTGCCTGATATTTTAAATAAGCAGTAAAAGTTAATGAGTAATTTCTAGTACTTTAAAAAAAAAAATAAAATTGTGGTTTTCCCCATTCAAAGCAAGAATATTCTGCTTTTGTTATAGGGGATATCAGTGTTCAGCCAGTCCTCAAATGCATATCTGGCTTGGTATGTGCAGTTATCATTGGCTAGAGAACCTCCAAAATGGTCTACATGGCTGCCTTAGTCAAAATGTTTCAACCAAAGTAAAGCCTCACAAATTCCAAACCATTGATTCAGACATTGTAGGTGCTCTAATTCGTGGAAGGTGGTATTTGCTATAACCAGCAGTGTTGTCAGACTCTAACTTTGCTGAGGGTAAATACTTCAAAATAGAAAACATTCCACATGGTAAAATAAGGCAATTCAACACAACATTGACAATTTCCTTTACTATTCAGCAACTTGGCCATTGGCAATAAAAAAATCATATCATTAAATTAGATTTGGCATGCATCTTTTGATATTTTGAAACATGTTCAGAAATATTTTTCCTTTCCAATAAGAGAAGAGTGAACAAAATTACATCACCTCTATACAGGCAGACCATATTAAGCATTTAATTTCTTCAAGTAGTAATAGCAAGATAGGAACTAACCTTTTTTTTTTTTTACCTAAACGAGATGATCCCAGAGTAAATGGGGAAAATATTTCCTTTTGACAGAGAATGGAATGAAATTATTTTGACTTAATGAAGAAATGTCATTTAATTGCTTGATTTAGGCTTTATCCCTCTATCATGTAAGATATGTTGTCCTTAATGTAATTAATTCTAACTGAAATAAAGTGCTTTGATTTGAAATGTTCTTAATTGAACTTGCCAGTTAACCAGGCTTTTAAAACCATATAAAATAAACCATAAACTGATAATTGACATGGAAGTCGCTCGTATTGCTCATTAGAATTCTACTGCCAAAAAGCTTTGGTTGGTTAATTTTAAGTGTTTTTAAGTAGATAAAATGCAATGCAAAAAAATATAAATTGTGATGTTTAATTGAAGATAACATTAACAAAAACTTTAGGTTTAGTACTTTTACTGAAAGGAAGGAGGCAATCAAGTACTGCTGAAATGTCTGAAGCAGGTTGTTGGGACCAGTTTACAAACCCAAGCTGCATTGCCAAGGAAGAGGTACTGTAGCATCAGCTTTCCTTAAAGATGGACAGGACTGTGTCCGAGTATTAATGAAGCACCAGCTGTGATGGATGCACTCAACCCCTTAACCAAACCAGCAGTATTTTGGTACAAGCTCCAAAGGAGGTAAAGCTGTGTTCTGTAGCTGGGCCAAGAGCCTCTCTGGGAAATCCACAAAGAAGTGAAATAATACAGTGGGCATTGAAACTTTTGGGTCTCTGATCTCTGTGTAAATCATTCTAGCTTGATTATAACTTGATTTTCATTTGTATGTTTCTTCCATGTAGCAGGTAATGGAGTGAACCTTGCCATCAGAATTTGTTAAATCATGCTTTTGTAATGTGATCTTAAAACCACTTTTGCTAATCTCTTTGAAGGTGGTTCTTTAAGTGATCTAGATCACTCACCCGACACAATTTGGCGTAGTCAGTAGGATCCTAAATGAGGACTCATGACACCAGCAGACATAGGCAATATAAGTGAGGATGAGAAGGAAAATTCAGATTTGCAAGGCAGATGAATGCAACACTGCATGTAACTTCTATGCTGTTGTTCCTGCTCCTGGAAATTAAGGTCACCATCTAACAAGCTCCAATAGTAACTGTTCTAGAGAACTTCAGAGGGAAGCTGTTTTTTTTCCAGTCATATTTTCTAACTCTGAATGAAGTGCTTTCTTCTCCCAGGAGTAGCAAACATCAGAACAGATTAAAAGTTTGTTTTGATGTTCCTGTTCTTCTGCAAGCAACCTGAAAAATTATGGTGTTTCTCTTTGAGGCCTCGAGCTGAGGCAGCAGCACCAGCAAAGGGAGCTGGGGGACCACAGCCCAGACTTGTAAGCTAAAACTGTAGTCATACTGCAAACCATGGCCCTACTTCTCCTTTCTATTTCAAACCTGTGCCATAATATTTAATACCCCTGTCAAAATTATTAACTCCTTCAGATATTCATACCTGCCTCCTCTAGCTCTCATCCCTAGAAGTCTGGAGGCTTTTCAGTAAGACAATTCCTTTTTTTTTTTTTTTTTTTTTTTGCATAAAACATTAAGGAAAAAGTTATTTTTAATTCCCAAAAATAGCACTCTTGCTATTATGAAATACGATGGGATTTGGGCAAAGCTACTTAGTTGTCAGTTATTTGCCATTCCAGGGTTGTCTTGTCTTTGTAGCTCATTACTGGGCTGTCTCCAGCAGGTCCATGCTTCTTGTGTACTGAGGAGCCAGGAACTGGACTGAGTACTCTCAGTGCTGTGTAGGAGGGAACCATCACCTACCTCTGCCAGCTAGCAGCACTTTTGCTAATGAAGTCCAAGACACTCTTAATCACCTTTTCAGAAACAGCACATTGCTGGCTCATGTTCAACTTGATGTCCACTGTGACCCCCAGGTCCTTTACTGCAAAGCGGCTTTCCACCTGGGTGATAAGAAGCACATTTTGCAGAAACTTAAATACTTTCTTAGCAAAAAGACATGGCTGAGTGATATCAGGGGACAGCCCACTATTGTCTGCTTTCAACGATAGTGCCCTCCTGGAAAGAAAACCTTGCAGACGTCTGTGACAGCAGGGCAGAATGCCATGAAGAGCTATTTCAGGTCTCTGTGCAATACATTCACACGACTATAGCAATAACAAAAACTTTTCCTGCTTATTAATTGTTACAGCCGTTTCTGACTGTGTGAGGGTTTCTCCTGGCCTGTTCTTTGCTCAGTGTCAGACCATAGCTCATGCTGAACACAGGTTTGATTTTCCTTTTAGCTCATGATGGCTTTAAGTATAAACTGCTTCCTTAGTACAGCTCCTATGCTTTTTCACCAACTGGTATAATCTCGCTTTTTCTACACCTCATGGTTACACTCTGTGTAACTCATAGATATGAGAGCTACTTTGTTTTAGATTCTTTTAAAGATGATAGAATTATCAAAGGACTTTAAATATACCATGGACATATTTTTGTAAATTATTAGCTATATTTAAGCCTTCCATCATCGTGGTAACATGCTTGTATTAGTCAAAAAAGGAAAGGAAATAAAGGCCTTTTTTACAGTTGTTGCTCAGCTGACACCCAGCACTTAGAACCTCCTCCTGACTGTATCTCCTCTTAGCAGTCTTTCAGAGTATGGGTCCTTTTCATTATGCATTCAATGTCTAAACCTTCTCATGTTGTTGGCATCTAACAAACAAGACCAACAACACACATATTTAAATATATTTTACAGCTTGGCCTGTGTTTCCATGATATGCCTCTAAATTCTTACATGGCATCTATACTACAAAAAAAAATTCTTTTCAAATGGGGACAATCATTGCTGCCCATCCTTGTGCAACACTGATATGCTGCTCTGCCTGCCTGATCACTTACTGTTGAAATATATAGTATTTACACTGATCAAAGAAGTAAAATCCTTACGTAAGTACAAGAAAGCCATTCAGTGAGAAGCAAAAAGAAAAAAAGGAAAGTTGAAAGATTTAAGAAAGAACACGTGTGGGTTCAAAGGAAAAATACTGGATCCTGTGCCTCATCTTTGAAGAAGAGCTACAATTTTTGCCACCTTATTTAAATTGTATTTTGGAAAAAGTATTTGAAAAAATCACTTTAAGCTGCTTGGATAGGTTTTTCAAACATGCAAAGAATATCTAAGTCCTTTTGCTCAAGCATCAGACTTATGTGCAAAATAATCTCCCCAAATACGTCCCTCTTGGAGGTGACATTCATGTGTTTTTTGCCTTGCCCCCAAACAAATGCTTTTGTATGAGTCATTTATTGTGGAACTATTAACCCTCATTGAAATGCACATTTAAACTGACACTTAACACTGATTTTTTTTTAGCAGCACATGAGGGTGTGGGTGATACTTATTTGGATAGCACCTTGCAGCCTGGAGGCTTTGAAAGTGTTTTATTTACATAATGTCTCATTTATTTTGTAAGAATTACACTCTCCCCATCACTGCTGTGATCTTCTTTGGCATAGAAAATATCCAACAGCTGTTTATCAGCCTACAGAAATGCTGTGTAATAAGAAGTAAAAAGAGATTATGCATCTAACTGAAACCATGGAGTGAGTCAAGAAGGAACACCATCAGGAGAAAAGAAGGAGAAAAACAGTCAGTGGTCTTTCCACTTTCATTTGTAGTCTTGAAGTTCGCTGTTAGACAGAGAATCAGATGGGGAAAAAAAGCATTCCCTATGTTTCCAACCATGATTTGTACAGCCCTGCTGGTCACTGGTAGGCCCAGCGCACTAAGGCACAGGAGCCATCCTGGGCGCAGTGTAGGGAGCAGTATTTTACATAACCCGAAAAAACAAATACATAAGCCAAGCTGTTGAGAAGTGACACATTCTTTGGCTGTGGAATAGAAGGTATTTTTAAATGGAGTGCAGTCTGTACGTTTTTTTCAGAAGCAGATACCTATGACGGAATGAACACTAATTTCACCACTGGGTGTACCCAGTAACAACCACAGGAGAGTCCAAGAAATAAATTGCAGGAGATAAATTGCACAAACCTTTAGAAATTTCACACCTGCTGAAGTAGTTTCCTTTTTTTTTTATTGTTTAAAATAGAATAGTATTCTTCTTCACCTTTGGTTAGTATAACAGCACAGGAGAAACATCAAAACTTCATTAGCTGGAGTGGCTGTGTGATCTTAACAGTTTAAACATGTTAGATTATCTCAGCTGTATAGTGAGACGGATATTTATAGAACAATAAGAAAAAACACTGCTGATATCTTACAGGTGGAAGAGTATTTGTGTGTAGAGAAATGCAATAAAATTTGAGTTGTGAAAAATAGCTCTTGCTAATTATAAGAGACAGAATTTATGAAGTGTGGTATTAAATCCAGGGAGGAATAACAGAAACTTTACTAAAAGATAATACATTGTTCAAGATATAGTGTAAGTAAGCGTGTTGAAAACCAGTTTGTGGAAACTTGCCTTGACATACAGAAAAGAGTGAGAATTGGCTGAGCAGACATTGACATGGCAGGCTTTGTGGATTTGCCCCTTCAGAAAGAATATTTGGAAACAAGGACTTTGCCATTTATCATTACCAACCATAATCGAAATTAGGGCAACTCAGCACTTTGTTCTGAAAGTGTGATAGCTGTGTCATCAGGTATTGGGCTAGAGAGACTTAATGTTCACTGACAAGAAAACTTTGGAGTATTTAACACTCTTCCTCATCAAAACTTTAGGTAGGTTATTAAATATGATGGTAAAATATCTATGTAGAGGGAGAAAGAGCCTCAGCCACAGATTTGGTATCTATTTCACTAGTGCATCCCTTGCAAATGTGTTCCAGGTGTTCTTGTCATAGATACACACCAGTAATTCTATTTTGAGATTCTAGCATTAGTCAGGCATATTCAACTAATTACAAGAGAATGATAGAATATCTGAATTCTAGAGCGCCAAATCAATTTAGCTGTTACACATAAAGACTAGTTATTAAGGAAAGACAGAGATACAATTTGTAAATCATTCTGGTTCTCCAGGATGAGTTTTTTTGTTCAATGGTTTGAAGAGTGGCTGCTCTCATCTATCTTTTTTGCCTGATGGCAGAGACTTGCAGAAGGACGTGATGGCATGCTGTGAGCCTACAGCCTGAATAATACCATCTCCTAAGCTGGCTTTCCATTTCTAGTTTTGTTTCTACTAAATGTTTTTCTTCTTCACCTATCAGACTTTTCTGTTAATAACAACATTCAGATAAACTACAAAGACTGCTATAGAATGAGAACTTCGCATTAATTTTAGCCTATGGTCTTGAAATTTAAGATCACATATCTGATGAAGAGGTGTTTAGTCATCTCAGTCATCAAGATCCCCTCTACAGACAAGGCAGAGTCATGCCTTCCATCTAAAGGGGTTTAAAGTTAAAGGGGTTTAAAGGCACCTTTCAAGGTGCCTGACTTTCCTCCATCAACTGTGGAGGTGATCAGATGACAAGATTTCACTGTGTGGCTGGGCTTTTGATTGCTAAAAATTGGATAATTCTCCAGCTAAAATGAGACAATTCCCATCTTTAGAGTCCAGAACTGCTCTTGATATGTTCTCTCCTGGTGAGAGGAAGAGTTTGGATAATTAGCTGTGCTGAGGGAGGGGATTCATCTCAACGAATACTGAAGAAAGCTGTGGTGTTTGTGGTTTCCTCATTTCAAGACACAGAAAGCTCCAAAGGATGAGATGAACGCTTCAGAAAGATGGGATGGATTGTTCTGTGGAGATGTAATCCTCATCACGAAATAAAAGCCAAACCCATCTTTTGTTGTCAAACTTCTAAATGGTGAGCTTAATCTCATTAATATGACAGCTCAGATTGAAATGAGTCACTGTATTGCGTGTTAGTGTTGAAGTAGGGGGGCTGGAGAGGTGGCCTCTGTGAGAAGAGATCGGGGCTACACAGCCCATTCCAACAGACACCAACAGACCTTCTGGCAAAATGTGGCCAAGCTGTCATCTGCTCTAGAAAAATATGTCTAAGAAAGGGTTGAACTCCACAGGGAGAGGAGGAGGGAACAAAATTGTGAGAAAAAGCAGAGGGAACAAAAAACATCATATGAGCAGGAGGAGGAGGAGATGCTCCAGGTGCCAGAGCAGATATCCCTTGCAGCCCATGAAGTATCCATACTGCAGCAAAGGAAAAATATGAGAACGAGGGAACAGAGAGGGCAACGGCTGTGTACTGACCAAAATAACCCAGCCCTGTGCTGCTTGCAGCACTGGAGAGGGTGAAGAGAACCTAAGTCTGAGGAAAGGAGAAGCAAAAGTGGTTTTTAAATGTTTGCATTTTTGTTTTCCATTACTAGAATTAGCAATTATGTTTTGGGGTTTGGTGTTTTTTTGTGATTTTTTTTTGGATTCTTTTTGTTAACATTTCAGTTAACTTTCTCAAAGTTGAGTCTATTTTGACAATAACTGGTGAGTGAACTCCCTGTCTTTTAGCTGATGAGCTTTTTTGCTCCTTTTCTTCTTATTTTCTCTCCCACATCACCAAGGGGGTGGAGTGAGCAAGCATCTGGTGGGTGCTTGGGTGTTAGGCAAGGCTAACCCACCAAAGGAACATTTACCCTTTATTATTATAAATTAACTTCATGTGCCTTTTCTAGGAAAAAAAAAATACACCAAGTGTACAATGTTGTTTTGAAAAATATAGTAAAATTCCACATATGGTATCTAAGACATGGGAGAGATAGCTAAAAATCAGATAATGGCAATATTTCCTTTTCACAGGTATTTAATGAGGGAAGATTAGAACAGTCTATGAGAAGGTGAAACAGCTTTGGCAATATCAAAATATTTCCAGATGTATGCGCAGAATATGTGAGAACCTATGCTAATGTATGCACAGACTCAAGTGGCTGTCATATTTGCATTGTAAGATGAATAATTGAATTGAGAATAGAATTTTGAATGTAAAATACAGTTTGCTCATTTTTCACTTGCTCTGAAGCAACAGAAGAGCAACAGCCTTTTCAAAAACTGTCATAAATCAACTGGAGTTTTTGGTTTTGATTTTGGGAGACAAAAAATTTCATTTCTGATTTCACCTTTTCAAGAAAGTATGATTATAGTAATTTTTACTTTAAAACAGATTTTCAAAAATGTTAAAACTGGGATTTTCTATATAATTGCATTTCTTTCCAAAATGAAATGCTGTCAGTATTGACATATATTAAAACCATGTCATGGTGGGTGTGTATACCACTTAATTAGGAAAAAAGTTTCTGACTAAAATGTTCTGACTGACAGACCATTTATCTCAGGCCATCCTTTTAATCCCCTTTGCCATCGAGGGCAGAGCAGGTTTTCTGTTCAGAAACAAGATGCAGTAGCCTTCTTGGTTGTTGTCACAGCAGTCATCTCCTCTGTAGTCATGATGGTTACATGGCAAAAGCTGTAACCTTCTCTTCAGCTGTGTTTATTCTGCTTTCTACCAGGACTCTCATCATACTGGCAGGACTGCATTCTTTGTGATTCTTTATCCTTTTCTCAATGAGAATGAGCAAAACCCCTTGTGCTGACTTTCTCTTAAGTGTTAACTGTGGTATGATGTTTTGAGAACACGAAAACTTGCAGAGAGTGTTTACTGGATGCTGCCAGGTGCAGAGAGGGTATTTAGTGTGCTGGACTGGAGCTCAATAATGCAGTCCTGCAGTGCTATGAGAACATAATATTCAAAACCTGGTGTTCTTTAGGTTCAGTTGTAGCTGGGTATGCTGGGAGCAGAAAGTAGCTCTGTAGGCATTAGGACAGAGTAAAAATGGACTGAAGCATCTGAATAGGATACACAAGGTGACTGCACAAGAACCAGCTCAACTACCTGTTATAAAGGTAAACAATCTGAAATCAGGCTTCTTTTAAAACAAACTTCTGGGTGGCTTTTTTACATCTCTGCCATGGCTTTTCATTTATTGTTTTAGGCCGGGACCAACACAACTTTTCTGAAATGGATCAGCAGACATATGGTGTGTGTGCTGTTTCCATCATTAACCAGCCAGGCAGCAGGGAACAGAGTGCCTGCTTGAAAACATTGTGGGAATGGGATTCCTGGTAGTGCGAGTGCAGGTGTCTATGACTGAGACTGTGGCTATTCCTTCTTGCCAGCTAATATCTGGACAGAGCCAGAAATTGAGCATTATAAGACTTAAGTATAATTTATGACACACATCACCTACTGATTCTCTCCACGACTGGTTATATTTTCTCTTGTTAGAGACACCTATTCACAGAAACAAGCATTCATACTGGGCTTCTCCAACAGTGGTCCTAGTATTACAGAGCTGACATGTTGTGTACACCTGCCAGCCTGTTGACAAAAAGAGTGAAAAATGTAATTTAATACAGATGTTTGAGTGCAAAAAGGGTCAGCAACACTTCAGCCTTCTTCTTTCAGTCCTGTCAATCAAACATATCCTCTCCACCAGATAACATGCCCTGAAAGAATGCCTGTTTTTGACAGGCATGTGTGATTTTTTTCCCTTTTTTAATTCTCTGTTCCTTTGACCTATTTATATGTCTATCTCTTCAGAAGGCTACAGCCCTCCTCATTCACTCTCGTGATGAATTCAGATGAAGTTTTGGTCCCTCTCCTAGGGCTTTAAAATCTTTGCGTGTAAATGAGTAATTTCAGCTGCAGGGCAGATCTGTGCAGCTGAAACATCCTGAATCAGTTTTAAGTGTGAACATATCGGATAAGTATGTTGGAATTCTGAAAGTTTGATCTCAAACTATTAGTTTATAGACCCTTTTAAAAAATTTATTTATACTTGAAGAGACATTGTCTTCACAGTAAGTTCTGACCTCACCCCTATCTTTTCCATTTTCCCTTCTTCTTGATAACAAACCTTGTCTATTTGTACTTATTTCACCTCCTAGCTTCTGTAAAACTTCTAATTTAAAGTTGTAAATTAATCTGCCCTTGAATAGATGTTATACTTTGGTGTCCTGAACAGGAAACTGATGTGGGAATATGTGGACCAACAGCGGTTTAGCTTTTTTTCACCTGACTTTTGTTACTTCCATATAGATAATTTTTACTATCTCATTCCTATATCTTTAAAAAAGGAAAATAAATATGTCTGAAGACTACCTGATGATGTTATGAGTTTCAAGCTGGTGAGATTTCTCTAGCACTACTTTCTGCATTCAATATAGCAAATTCTGACTAGGCCACCTGTCCGCAGGTAAATAACATATTTATGAGACTCGCAATCTGTTTTCTAATTTATAAATTTTTTCAAAAAAGGAACTGGCAAAGGGAGTCAGCTATATTTTGACCTTGCTTATACTGAATGTTTGTAACTATAGGGAATTTGAGATTACCCTGATGAACAGGAAGATTTATTATCTGTTCAGTGAGAATTCTTAGGCTGAGCTCTCTCTGCCAATAAACCTTGATATTCATCTTGCCTAATTCTTTGTGAAATTAATGCAGAAAATTCTTAAGGCAAAAAAGATAGCTTGACTCACTGTAAGTTTATAATGAGTGAGACACGATGAAGTAATTTGAAGGGGGAAGAAACCATTCTGTTATATGCAGCTTTTCCTGGACTCCATGACAAAGGAGTGAAGTAGCATGGTGGGCCCAGGATAGGTACGTGGTTTTGGCAAGGGCCAATGAAGTTTCCATGCTGCTGCAGACAGAGCTGTGCTGATTTGAAATTTTATTTTCCAGCAATGTATTTCAACATGAACAGCAGTGCTAAAAATATAGCCACTGTTAAAAATATAGACACTGTTTTGTGCAGAAGCTTCATTAGGACAAAATTTAGTTAGCTAAGTGTGTCTGGGGAGAAGTCCAAGAGACTCTCTGGACCACACAGGACTGTCCAGAAGAAGGACCTGTAAACCTGTCTTAAAAAAGATATATTTGAAAAAGACAAATACAAGACAAAGATGTAACTGGCACTGGAAACCATGGAAACAGGTGGGAAAATCTCAAAAGAGCAGAGAATCCAGGAGCATGTTTTAAGACTAAAATGTATTAATCTTTTCTCTATGAACTCCCTGTCATCTAGGGAACTGTCCTTTTGCAGCCTGCAAAACTTTACATTGTGGAAACATGTTCATTTCTTTGAAAGATTTCAGTTATGCAATTATGAGGAGGCAACTCCATGGAGTAAGTGCACTGGGGTGAAGATATGCAGACAGGGCAAATGTGCCTCAAATGTGCTTTACAAAACTCCATCCTGATTAATCATAAGAATATCAGATGTGCTCCTGGAATGGGAATTCAGAATACTCTAGGGTCAGGTAGCCCCCTCTCTGAGTCAGCTGCAGGAAGCCTGTCCATTTTTCCATGCCAGGTTAGTGTGATAGGACACATGGTCACCCAATTTGTGCACTGCTTGGCTTCTCTGCACTCCCCGTGACTCCAGGAACAGTTGCCACTGGGTGGAAACTTTAATGCCTGCCTGAGATCTCTCAAGTTTAAGGAAATTGATTCTTAATCATACACTTAATTCTACTCATCTTCCTCATTATTGTAGCAGGGTAAAATTACCATGTTTTAATTTATGGAATAGTGCATAACATTTGTCATTGTCTTGCTACTTTTACTGTCAGAAATATGCCACCACAATCTTATTTGCTGGTAATACTTTGAAACCATGTAACATATTGGAACTAAGCACTAAGTCTCTGTACTTTTTAGTGACATAAATTATGTCTCTTAGAATTTTTTGTATAAAGATGATGAGACACGTTTCTCAAATCATCTGAACACCATAATGCTAGATCTCTGGTTTATATGCTTTTGAAAGATCTAACATGACACTGGAAACACAGGCATTTAAAAGAGAAGGAAGCAAAGTCAATACATGTACTTGTACATAATTTTCATCTTTTCCCCTAAATTACAGAAAAAACTCCAGCATTAAGAAGTTGTTTAACTTCTTAAAATGTTTCAAAATTATAGATTGATGGTTGTAAAATCCAAATATTTAAACAGATAAATTTCCATATAAAGAGTCTGAGAAATCATAGACCTGAAATACATAACAAAGAACATATTGCTGCTTTTCCTTTTTCTAGTAATATTCAAGCTGATCGATCAACCAAAGATTTTACTCAATTTAGGAGGGCAGGAAAGCCATCTTTTTACTCAAGAGGTCATAAGTGCACTGTGGCATTTAAGCTTCCCTTTGGATATTTTGTTCCTGATCCATGTAGATTCCTAAATATCTCAGCGACTCCATCCAGAAACCTGTGTTCATCCAAAAGGATCACTGAGATTCTGTAGCTGACTTACCATTATTCTAGAAGAATTGCTGTCCCCCAGATTATCTGAACATATTCAGAATTGAGCAACTTAAAAATCATTGCAATATGGATGCTTTCAGACAATTTCCAGTTAGAGACAAGTATTAATGTGCTTTTATCTTTTCCATTTGTTTGTTTGTTTCTTCTCACTGAAGAAATCTGACTGGAGGTTTTTGAATAGGTTGCCATTCTTGCTCACTGTATGTGTTTGTTCCTAGAGATCTTTGTAATGCTGTTGTCTCCCTCCAGCCTATCTTTCTTTCTTTACACAGATATCCTGTCTTTTGTCTTTGTGCTGATGGCAGCAAAGTAAAATCCTTTCCCTTAACATTTAATTACCTTTGAATTTTTGTTGTGATCATCAATTGTTCCATTGACTGCCTCCTCTAAGGCCAACTGAGAAAATAACATGTCCCAGTTGACAGCCTATTTTCCAAAAATAACAACATGGAAAAGCATGAAAGCCTTTGTCCTAAACTGTGTTAAGAAGTCCTGCTCAGCCTACAGTTTAATAGAAATTCTGTCATGGGACATCTGGGAGCTCAGTTAAAAGATATTTTTAAAACAGCAAGAGGCCAGTATTTTTTTTCCGGTAAATTTTGATGAAATAACAGGTAAAATATTGGCTCCTTTTGAAATAATTGAGAGGTTCACAACAGAGAGATCAGTGTTAGATTTCATTCAAGGGAAAACTCAGTATTGAGTGTTATGCCTTGTGTCTTCAGAACTTAGAACTGATCCATGCTGTGGATGACTCATGATCACTTTTTTTTTTTTATTTCAGGGACTGGTCCACCTGAAAAATATTCACTTTGGTTCATGAAACAAATTCTGAACCTAGATCACTAATCTGGTCTTCTCCTAAGTCTGGAGATTTATTTGTTTGTTATCATGGCCGCAGCAAGTCCCAGTATCCAAGGGGTGAGAGTGCCAGCAGGCAACATGTGCCAGTGGAGACCCAGCTCCTGGGAATAGCCCAGGGCACAGATCCCACAGCCCTTCCAGCATTGCCAAGAGCCAAGTGCATCAGGCTTCAGAGACGGGTTTCTACCACCAGCATGCCGCAGGATTGCTGGTAAAACATACCCGACATCTAACTAATTTATAAAACCTACTATAACTGATCAGGTGACCAATTCAATGCCAAAAGAAAAACAACATTAAAAATGGGGAGAGAATTCTTAAAATAGAATGTATGAGCACATGTCTGCATATAACTTGACAGATGGCATCTCTTTAAACAGGGTTTGTCCATATGGCAAGCAAGTAGATTGAATCTGAATGCTGTATAGGATCCCAATGGAGCAAAATCCGAATGTTTTTTTAGTTGAAGAGTGTACACTATATATCTCACTTATGCTTCAGATGACAACATAAGCAGTTTTATGCCATCAGCTTCTGATTGTAGCTGCAAATAATCAGAGAGGGACGGAAGAGATGAAGAAACATCAATTTATCAGCGCGTTAAGCTCTCTCAGTGAGGGTTTGAATAAATAGAAATTAGGAACAGGAAAAAAAGAAACATTCAAACCCCAGCAAAGAAGTTCTTATAAACAGTTTAATAATTTAATAGCTGACTAAGAGAAAATGCCATTGCGGAAGCTGCTCAACCACCCAGTCATTAGCACTGACAGACAGCGAGTCCTGCAGTACCAAAAAGTCTGTGTTAGTTCAGAAAGACTGCTGAGGGCATGAAATATCTCTAATACAGTAGATATCCACCAAGATAGAGAACATTTCTGATTCAGAATAAGAACATCCCTTGTCTATTTATCCTTCACAAGAGCTTAAGCATTCAGCTCATGCACTGGTTACCGCTCCTGAGGTGCAAACTCTTCTCAGCGGAGATACTCCAGGCATAAAGGAAAGGTTGTAGCCGAGAATGTATTACCTGCTGTGGCACAGGGATTAAACTGCTTACACAGGAGGAAGCCTACCTGGCAGCCTTACAGTGCAGGAGAACTGAGAAGAAGCCAATTTCATCCATGGAGAAAACTTTAAAGGTAGTTACACCATTCATTTCAAACAAGAAAGTTTCCATTCCCTTTGAAAGGAAGCTTAGCAAGGCTATGATGATGTTTGAAAACAAAGAAAGCGATCAATATGACATATCTTTATTTTATTGGAAATTTAGTTGCTGACAAGTTCAATCAATCTCACTTTTTTGACATATAAAGTATTGAAAAATATTTCTCTTTTTTAAGAAAAAAAATAGTAGAAAGAGCTCAGTTTAAATATTAGCTGAATAAACATGTGTCTGCACATTTGGTGAAATGGTAAATTAAATATAAATTTATATTTATTCAAAAATTTATATTTATCTGCAGTTATCCACATTTTCAATTCAGTTTCACAAACACTTATTGTCCTCTTTTACAGACAATATCATTTTTGGAACTAGGAAAAGAGAAAAGGTTGCAAATGACATTAAGGAACTTCTCTGGGAGAAAACATACCTGAACTCACCGTTAAAAAAACCAGAACAGGTTGATGTCAAACTGTCGTGCTTTTACTGCTACATTTCATTACTGAATGCACCAGTGACAGTAAGACTGGACTAACAAAGAAATTGAGAACAGAACTTTATTTTCCAGCTTAAATTTTTCCTTTTAAATGAAACATGATATCTGAGCACATTTCTTATCATTTACAACCACCTTGTTCCTGCAGTCAAACCTGAATACTGTCTTGAAGACTTTGGAGGTATCTTGAGAGCAAATCATACAAATTATGGTGGAAAATACTAATAAAGGCCTGTTGTCTTGGGTTGAAAAACAGGTATCTGCTCGGGAAGGCAGAAACCTTCCTTGGAAACCCCCTCCCTCCGAATTATAATAACTTTGAAATTAAGTGGTTCTCAGGGAGTAGGAATATCAGTCCTTCACTAGTGTGTATAACAAGGTAAACAAAACAACACTAACTATGGTATTAACAGCAAAACAGAATCAGGAACCTCGTGGCAGAGACTGGAAAAGGATGGAGGGGAGGCTTTGCTTCACAAACCCCATGGGCAGCCGATCCCAGGTGCCCTGGCAGGACTCTGAGGAAAAACCCCGAGCTGGAACACAGAAATCCTGGGGCAGTGGATGGACGAGGTGGGTTAGCAGCTCCATCAAATTCCATAAAGTCTAATGAATTTCAGGTTCCACCCATCCCAGTTTTTATGATTCTCCACAAGTAAGTGAGGATTTTTGAGGCGTAACTCTACATTCTCTAGAAAGATGCACCCTAGAACAATTAAGAGGCTAGGGAATGAGTTTGCCAAGCCACTTTCAATCAATTTCCACCAGTCCTGGTTAACTGGATAAGTCCCACTTGACTGGAAATTGGCAATTGTGCTGCTCATCTACAAAAAGGGTCAGAAGAACAACCTGAGGAGCTACAGGCCAGTCAACCTGATCTCAGTATCAGGGAAGGTCGTGGAGCTGGTCATCCTGAATGTCGTTGTGTGGTATGTACAGGACAACCAGGAGATCAGGTCCAGCCAACATCAGTTTATAAAAGACAGGTCCTGCTTGACCAACGTGATCCTCTTCTATGCAAAAGTGACAGGCTGATGAGATGAAGAAAAGGTTATGGGTGTTGTATAACTAAACTTCATGAAGGCCTGACGCTGTCTCCCACAGAAGATTCCTGGAGAAACTGGAAGCCCAAGGCTCGGACATGTATATCCTTTGCTGGGTGAAAAACTGGCTGAATGGCCAGGCCCAGAGAGTGGTGGTGAATGGAACCAAAACCGGTTGAAGATCAGTCACTAGTTCTGTTCCCCAAGCTCAGTACTGGGGCCACTGCTCTTTAATATCTTTATCAACTACCAGGATGAGGGGATTGAGGGCACCCTCAGTCAGTTAGACTGCACCACTGCAGTCACCAGTCTTCAGTGCAGACACTATGCAGGAGTGTTGTTCTGATGGATGGTGGGAAGGCTTGCAGAGAGATCTGGACATGCTGGATTGATGGGCTTGTGCAGCCCAGGACAATTCTGTTAGGGTCAGCAAGGTGAAGTGGCAGATCCTGCACTTGGATTGCAGCAATCCCATGGGGACAGAGTGGCTGGAAAGCTGCCTGAGGGAAAAAGGACCTGGGGGTGCTCTTTTACAGCTGGCTGTGTATGAGTTTGCAGCGTGCCTGGGTTGCCAAGAAGGCCAATGGCATCCTGGCCTGTATCAAGATTACTGTGGCCAGCAGGACCAGGGCAGTGATTGTCCCTCTTGACTTGGCACTGGTGAGGCCACAACTCAAATCCTATGTTCAAGTTTGGGCCTCTCACTTCAAAAAGAACATTGAGGTGCTAGAGAATGTACAAAGAAGAGCAATGAAGCTGGTGAAGGGTCTAGATCACTAAACTTTTTTAGAGAGGCTGAGGGAGCTGGGGTTGTTCAGCCTGGAGATGGGGAAGCTTGGGAGAACTTCTGCTGTCTACAACTACTGTAAAGGAGGTTGTAGTGAGTTGGGGGACAATCTATTTTGCCATGTCTCAAATGAAGGCATGAGAGAAAATGGTTTTAATTTGCACCAGTGAAGGTTCAGATAAGGTATTAGGAAACATTGTTTCACTAAAAGAACAGTTAGGCATTGCAATATGTTGCCCAGAGAGGTGGTGGAGTCGGAAGGCTCTGGAAGTGTTCAACAAGTGTCCGGATGTGGCTCAAGGGAACATGGTTTAGGTGGGGTTATGGTGGTGCTGGGCAGATGGCAGGACTAGATGATCTTGAAGGTCTCTTCCAACCTTGATTATTCCGTGGTTCTGTGAAGAATAGGTGCTATTGCTAACTATAACTACCATTAATTATTAAAAGTAGTCATCAGCATACTGTTATGTTTTTCCCAAACCTTTACTGTTCACCAGACACAGAAAGTATATTTGATCTTTCAGATTAGAAAATGTGGCTCAGGAAACCATTCATCTTTTTGGCACAAAGAGGCTGAAGATTGGTAATTCTATCCTTCCCTCCTTTATTATCTACAGAAAGAGGATGAAAACTTGGGAATGTATATCAGGCTGGTGAGTCATGCTGATTAACAGATATTTAGCCAGGCTCATTTGCTTAACCCTAATGCTTGTCACATGCCCTGCTACAAACTTCACTGCGCCTTACAAAAGGATTTGACATCATAGAAGTAATTATTTCAAAATTATCTTGATAGTTAAAAAAAAAAAGGCAATTTGGTCCTAAACCCAACATTCTCTGATGAGAATGTTTCTGGGTCTTCAAATCCATAGTCATGTTTTATTTATAGCCTGTGTATGATTCATCATTAGAGTGTCTTTCAGATTTTGAAACAAAAATTGTTCTTCCATGCACGAGTGTTTTTAGATAACCACAGCTGCTTCTCTAGCTCCTCTTTCAATAGCAGAAAGCCTAACACTAGTATTCTTATGAATCTTTAGTCCTGTCTGCTCAAATTCAAACATATTTCAACACACACAATCAATCCCATTGTAAGGAATTCAGGCAGCAGCCACCGCAGCCAGCATTTGGCTTGTCAGCAAAACCCCTTTTTGTTCCAAAGAGGAACAGCTGATGGAATGAAACTTTGCTCTTGGCTAGAAAGCTTTGAAAGGATTGTGCTGTCCCAGCTCTGCCCTGGCTGTGCCAAAATGCCTCTGAAGATGTTTAAGGCAATTGTTAGAAACTCTGCTGGGTAGGCAGCAAAGAAAGACAGGGCACTGCTTAGCCCTTCTGCTGCTTTGGCATTGGTGGCTGCAATTTGAATTTTTCCGTGTATTGCTTGCTGGGTGGAAAAAAGATGAATGGTCTAAAGTGATTTGTCATTGAGAAAATTATTTTTGGAGGTTTTGTGGTTACAGTTAACATTTCTACTCTCTTGATTTAAAAGCCTTTTTTGCACTGGACAAGTTTACAGGTTGTTTAAGAAGCAGAGCTTGAGCTAAATATTTCTGGTAATCATGTCTCGAAAAGAAATTGTGGTCATCTCTGCACACACATTTCTCCCTATATGTACACCTAGTAAGGTTTGTTTACACCAGGATAAAACCCCGTTGAACCTTCTGGGCTGCAGGGGCACTGTTTACTGACTCTCTTGCACTTTCAGATACCACATTAGGTTATTATTATGCCAAGTTAATGACCAGCTCATTTACTCTAGCATTTCTTACCTCTACAGACAATGCTGGAGAAGTGAGACTACAGCTTCATGACTGGCATAGCCACATCAAGTGGAACTGGTTTGCTGTCTCCCCTTTGTTCATCTCAGTGTTGGAGATGGGTTCAAATAAAACTTTGATCGATGCCAGTAGGGATGCAGAGGTGGTGGAGTGGCAGTATAGTTGTTACTGCACTTGTGGCGCCTTGTGTGTTGAAAAAAATTCAAGCATTGTGACTGTAATCAGCACATTTGGGGAACTCATAGGATGAGTTTATATAACCTTGGCCTAAGGTTGTAACATGAATGCTCTTGTCACTGAAACTACTGGCAGCTTACTCTTGTCTGGCAGCTTGGAGAAGGCAGAAAAAGCTGTAGGGAGTAGTTAAGTGGATGACTTTTGACTCTGTAAATAGAAAAGGAAAAATTGAGGTCTTTGGGCAGTCCTATAACTCCAGTATTTGCAAGGCTGCTACTTCATTCCTGTGGGCCACCAGAAGACTTGTCTCTTTCAAGAGTATGTTCCTGTTTCAAGAGTATTGTGATTATAGGGACCTACAGAGCAAAATGTCTCATGTGGCATGAGTACTTTGTCTAGTGCCCATAAAAATAACATATACCCAAGAAAGTAGAGTAGCTTCACATAAATTTTGCTTTTCTCATTTAGAACTATGTGTTCATACTTATTCACAAAATATGCCTGTGAACAGAAAACAACAGTCATCAAAAATAAGAGATTTCTTTCTAAGAGATCTCACAGATTAAATATTCATACTGGGATCACTTTTCTGATATTGGTAATCCTATATTCAGTGTGTTTGGGAAGCAGTTACATGCATTTTCTATTTGTTTTATATGTTCTCAGTGCAAAACACATGAATGATTTCTATACCTCTTTCAGTTTGATTTCAGAATATACCTGTTTTCTATAAATTTATGTCCTGTGCCATATTTGTATGGAGATTAAATATGCTTAAATATGCTAAGTGGAGAGGTCAGAGCTCTTTTTTATTTGTTAAACAAATTAGTATAGAGGTTCTGGATGATTCAAATACAGATAACATGAGAAAGACAGTGAGAGAGAGAAGCAGTTAGAAAACCCAATGAAAAATATTTTGCACATCAAAACTCACAGAGTTGCTAACAAAAAACTCAATTTTGCAAAAAATTCCATGTAAAGGAGTTAACTTAGTTTAAGCTAAAATACAAACTCCTCACTGACTGCCTGACCCACTGCAGAAAATAGATTAAGTATTTCTTTAAAATGTGACCTTAGAAATCTGAACCTGGCAATTAGAGGTAACTGGGGAAACAACTGAATATCTTTGAGCTCTGATTGGTGGGGGTAAAGATGTGTGCATATTTGGATACATAGCTGAAACTGATCCCATCTTTGCTTTGCTCTCTTCCTATATCACAAGACAGACTTTGGGCTATCCTGCTTCTCTGAACAGGCAACCAAGGCTCTTAACAAGCAGATCAGCTCCTTCCCTCTGTCCTTCAATTCCCATTCATCTCCAGCAATGTTTAGCTCCTCCCTTCTGGATATGTGCACCACTTGCACGACTGCTACGGTGTGACTGAGCATATATCCAGGGCTTCTTAATTTGGTTTACAGTGATACACAAGGGTTTACAGCCAGGGTAGTTTCACCTGCAAATTGATGACTTTTAAAGAAAGCCAGGTTGGATAATTTTGTGCTCATTGCATGAGAAAGACTTACAGTAATCTTAAGTTTAGGTGAATAAGAGGAATTATGAAATAGGGTTCAGTTTTATATGAAGAAATGAACTGTTTGAAAGAGAGGGAAAAATGACAGATCAAGAGGAAAAGAATTGATGGTTGATCACCCATCATGACAGAAAAACAGGAAAGAGACAAAAAAAAAAGAAAAAAGGAGTAATAGGCCCTGTAGAGGGAATAGGAAATTTGAAAGAGAAAGACCAAAGGAAAAAAATATAAGGCTTCTGATCGCTCTTTTGATGGTGGTAGTTCTTTTATTACAGGAATCAATAAAATAAGTCTACTTATCTAGCATCTGTGGTGATTTAAAACTTTACTGCCTGGGGGCTGCTTTTTACCATCTTCTGTTGGAGGTTGCCCAGCCCAGCTGCCCCAGCAGAGCAGAGACAAGAGCAATGGGCTCCCTTCATCCCTTTGGCCATCTGGCAGTCTGGATTTGATGGCCAGGAGTGATAAACTGGAGTTTATCTATATGACTTCTCACTGAAGCAGGTGGGATCCAAGCACACAGTGAGTAAAGCAGAAATGGTTCATACACATGATGAATAAAACAGACAGGGTCCATGCACCATCGCTAAACCTGCAGATCCAGCAGATAAAGTCCACATACACAGTCCCAGCAGATGGCACAGTGGGAACCTCTGGCAGAAGATTGAAAGGTGGTAAAGTGTTTTTGCAGCTGCAACGGTTCAGAGGCTTTTGAGGGAGTCATGCCTGTTGCATGAGGTGAGGTATTCCAGTGAAATAAATAAGGTGTTTCTTCACTGGGAGCAAGTTTTAGGATGTTGTGATACTTTGTATCCATTTATTAAGGAAGAGTTGAAAAAAGATACAGTTTTTTTTTGTCCTCAGTTTGTGAAGCATGAGAGAACCAAATTAAAATTGCACTGCAGCACAGCTAACTCATTTACAGAAGGCTGTCCTTGTTTCAGGATCCTTTTACCATATCCCTGTGAAGCCGAAGGGGTGAAGAAGAGGGTCTCAGCAATTCAATTAGATTATTGTACTAAAAATATTCTCTGAACTATAATACAATTAAGTCACTAGAGGAAAAAATAAAAGATGCATTAGACCAAGAACATGTATTACATTGTGATTGGTACCATAATTCCTGGGAAAAATTAATCATAATAATATATCTCATGTTTGAAAGCCAATGGATATTGTGTCTCTGCCTGGACCTCTGGTCTAACTTGTATTCTACAGAAAAGAAATTAAAACTTTCTGAAGTTAAACCTGGGAAAATACGTCTTTTGCATGCTGGATATTTTTCCATAATATAGCCAGTGTATATGGTTAATTTGAATTCACTGATTTGTAAGCTCCAACTATTTTAAAAACTCATCAAAGAGATAAATGCAATCATTTGAGAATAAAATACAATTTCATCATTTGTTCATAATGTTCTAATTTTTTCCTCAAAATTTTGCTGAAGGTGATGGAAAATGAATTGGTATTGAACATTAGGGTCAAAATTTTCAAGTTTGAGCACCTAAAATCGGATTGCTAACTCCATATTTAAATAGCTAAATATAAGCAGCCTGATTTTCAGAGCTGCTGAGCAATCCCAGCTGCCACTGTAATCAGTGGGAGCTTTAGGTAAATATCAGATTGCCTATTTAGGCTCATTATCATGTCAAGACTAAAAAGGGATTGATACACTGTAGCCAGTGTTACTAAAGAAGGTTGTTGTGGTAGGACAGGGATCTGTAGAAGGGCACAGATAACTCTCAGTGAGTTTCAGAGGCCAAGGCTGCTCATACGGGCACAAACCCTTCCTAAGCCATCTTGTCCGTTAACTTAAACTGTAACAAAGGGCCCTATCCCACTTTTGAATGGTCTCTGGGCTGCAATTGCTGTCCTAGAAAAATTATTGTACCAACCTCCTTAACCCTCTGAAGACTTTTCTTGATGCATAGGCTCAACCAAACCTTTTCAGCTTCCTTCCATTCCATTCTTTCAAATGCAAGGTGGCTATTTCCCTTCTTCCTATCCTGTTCCGGGTGTCTGCCCTCCAACAGCACCATCCAGTTGTGCATGGGCTCCCGCATGTCTGCCCAGCCGCTGCCTGTAGGTATGATGTTTATCTTTACTCCTCATGGCTTTGGCAGCCCCAAAAGCTTCTCTGAGCCCTTGGAAGAGCCCAGGAGGAGCAGGTGCCCAGCTGCTGGAGTTGCTCTATCTCTCTCTGTCGAGCTCTGCAGTGACTGGGTACTGCTGATTATGAAATGGAACAAAAGAGAAGCAGCTTCAATTGAACAAGAAATTGATGCAAAGATCAAAGAGGAAGTAAAAAAAACACAACTTGAAAGAGAACAATTCAAAGCATCAAGCAGATGCTTTATTTTCCCTACCTTGTGGTACAGATGCAGAGAAAAGCCTCAAGTCACTGAAGTCAACATTCAATCTGACAGGAGCCAGGATTCCACATCCAGTGTTTCAATCCCTGGTTAATGTCAGAGGTGCTACATTCTTCACAAATTTTGGTTTTTTTTTGGTTTGGTTTGGGTTTTTTTGTCTCATTCCACTTTATTTTCACAAGGGAGTTTCAGGGGAACTCTGCTTTTTGACCGAGTTCCCAGTCTTTCCTAGGAGTAAGATGGATATTCTGTGTATAAACCCTGGTTTCATCAGGCCTGTGACCTCCAAGGGTTATATTTCTGTTTAGCTTCTAAGAAAGCTCATTTAAATGTCATGGTCTCAACTGAGGTTGCAACAGGATCTGGCAAAATTTAATTTATGCTTTAAGCTTCTAATATTCTATTTGATGGTTAATAATTTCATTGGGCATTAGTTTGTAGTCAAGTCTTCCATATAAAATATCTTCTTAAAAAAATAAAGAAAATACTTATTAGTTCACCTTTTTGGCAAAAAAAGACTGTAAAAAAGGGCTGTGAATATTTCATAAGGAAAAAAAAAGTAAAAAAAACCCTTGGTTTTGTTTATATTAAAAAAAAATCAAGTTGGGATTTATATAAATGAGAAGTTTTATATGCCTCCATGCCTGGGAGGAGGTGATCCTTGGGAGGAGTGGGAAAAACAGACCCCTATTTTATACTCACAGTCAGTGGACAAACTGCTGAACTTAATGACACTGAATACAAAGAAAAGAGAACAGAATGTTTTCAAAGGCATTTTTAATCATCGCAGCATGAATATTGATGTGAAAAGATGAGGACATTAGTTTTTCTGTAGTGCCTGAGTGAATATAAGCCTGAGAATCACTAAATTTGAATGATGATTTGAGACACCTGCCTGGTGTAACGTAACACTGGGTAATCACCCCTGTGCTCTTCACAGTTGGCCCTAAGGTATTTTGACAGGAATTTACTACAGAGAGTCAACACTGAATGGAATATCATGGAATTCTGACAATAAGGAAGGAGCAATTTTAGAATAATTTAATGAGACACATAGAGAGAAAAAAGGTCTGGAAGGAAAAAAATAGGAAGTTGATAAAAGAGGCTATACCAACAGTCAGTGGCAAGAAAGCTTTCAATTCTTTTTGTAGGTAAACACCTCTGAACACATGTTTTTGTGTTGCATGTCAGATATTCGGAGTGAATTGCCTTCCACAGTTATTTATGATCATGATGATGATAGAGATTATATTTTGATACAGTGAGTTATGAGCAAGTATCTTGTCTGACAAGTGTTACTTCTAATAGTATTCATTGACAATATTTCCATCATTGCTGCTAGGCAGTTATTGCCTCTCTGTCATAGTGTTCCACCATGTCTGACAAAAATGAGTCTTACTAAAGTTTCTGCCTCTCCCCATCCTTTTGCCCCATCCCCCATCATTAATTTCCCCTTTCCTGTCACAGCCTGTCTCCAGTTCTGAGGTCTGTGGACTATTATCTGCCTCTCATCTCTTCAGTCCCTGCTATTTCAAGCTCTCTTTCCTCCTTTATTTCTGTTCTCATTATCTCAGCCTCACCTTCAACTCTGTTGGCCCCTGTCCCACTGCCTGCAAGCATGCTCTTGCATATTCTAGGTCAAAATAAGGCTTCTTTATTCAACTTACCCAGTTACAATCCTATCTTCTTCCTCACCTTTGTTTTCAGCACTCTAAGGCCCAGATCCAAGGATCTATTTAGGCTCCTCACTTGTCCTTGAATGCTTAAAAGTATTCTGAATGGAGTACTGCCTCAATATTCTTTTCTTAGTTCTCATGATGACCTTTTAAAAGTCCCTTGTACCTTGTGACAGCTGAATTACTTTTTTGGGAAACAATATTTATATACTTTGCTTCTTTATGAAGAGACATTGTAACAATTGAGTAGGTTGTACTTGTGCTCTTACAGCCCCAGCATCATTCTCCTGATATCAGCTACTTCCAAGATGGAGCTAACAGGAAACTTCTTGCTACTTTCATGTTGGACTAGTCATCACAAATTAGTTCACAGAAATAAAAGAAGAAATGAAGAGTGATTCATATGTTCATTATATTTTCTCTTCATCAACTAGAAATCTTCCAATATGTTAACAAGACATATGGGCTATTAAATCCCTCTGTAACTCTGCAGTCAAACAGGCTCCGAAGCTGAACTAACTAATAGGAAAATGACATACATGACTTCTTCACAATAAGCACATCTTAAGTTTTCTAATAAGTTAAATTCTGTAGAAGTAGTGTTCAGGACAGAGAGGAGATGGGGGCAGCCTGACACAAAGAACAGAGACAGGTGGAAGGAATTCAGCTAGAAAGGCATTTCTTCACAGGGATTTTGGATTGCATGGGTAGAGCTGTTGAACCACTTGAAGTCTGTAGCACAAATTTCAGAAGATCCATAGAGAGGACTTGGGTGTTGCAATGTGTCATAGCACAGCATGTTTAAATGTTGTTGTGGCTGCAGAGTTCACTCAGCAACAATAAAAGGCTCCATAGATCAGAAGGCAAAGAAGCTAAAAAGCATTTATTAAGAAAAGAACTTGACTTTTATAGATGAGTTCGTTAGGTCGACTCACCTTGGTGAGCAGGTTAACAAAGACACCCCTCAGGCCTATTGGTGAAAGGAGAACAAGAACCCCTTGAAAAACACCTTAAGACAAACATCATTAATCTCACATACAAACACCAGGTGCAGATATTATTTGCATTTCTCTTTGCACTCCCTCAGAACTTCCCAGGATAGCCTGAGAAAGTTGCTAATTTCTCCCTCTGACCAGGCTGTCAGAGACAGCTTGGTGACCACACGTTGTAACCACCTAGCAGTACTCACAATACAGCACTTAAAAAACCCAACTGTGAGGGTCCATGAATTGGGATTCACAAAATCCAGCTGCTGGAGAAGGGAAGTGGGAAGTGCTGTGTCCATGTCAGAGCATATGAATGCTTTTCTTACTTGTTAGTCTTTCAAGTCACAGGCACTTGCAGAAAATTATCTCATCTTATTCATGACTTTGGGACTAATGGTGCTGAACTGTTTGTTGGAGTCAAAAAAAAAAAAAAATCCAAGTCCTTAGTTTAAAAAAAATAAAATATGAGGGATTAGTTTTGCTTCCTAAAGCTGGCTGTGAAGAACATGAAGACCCTTAGCAATACCAAGTAATTGGTGTTCTCCTTATTAACTCCTTGGCTTGTCAGAAGCTGACAGAGGGGCTATAAAGATCTGAGTTCTGTGTTTACACCTCTGAGGTCAGCCAGCCAAGATTCCTTCTTTGGATTGAGCCCACAGATGTTATTCTCTTAGTCATGCCTGACAGTATTTTATGTTTCTTAACTTTGCATATGAATGGCTAATGGCCTGGAACAAATTGGAAGGACACCTAAAACAAAGCAAAACTGTAGAAGGATGACTATTCTTGGTACAGACAGCAGGAGCCTGATTTTCTCATCTGGGCTTCAGGAGATAAAATGTCCCCAGTACTGCCTTCCTGTGCCTGACCATTGCGATGCTGTACCCGCCCATTGCGATGCTGTACCCAGAGGTTAACAGCAAATCAGCCAGGACCTTTACAGTGTCCTGTCTCTAAGGTGACCTCATTAGTATAAGCTTAGTTTGAGTGCTTCATCTTTGACTCCACAGCTAGTTGGAAATGACTTACTGTACAAGTGGGGTAATCAGAAACCCTCATTACTTTAATACCACTCTACATACAGTGACTGATGATCATATGTTGGAGTCTCTTTACATTTGAGAGGAACAGAAAGCTCTGCTAACTTTCTTCAGTAGAGCATAAAAATATCTTCCTCTCATAGAAATGAAACACAGCATCAGAAAACTATTTAAGTGATGTCAATAGCTACATTTTCCTTTTAATAATTTAGACAACATAATATGATTTGCTTAGCTAGATCACTTACTGCCTGTGTATCATCTCTGATCAACCACAGAACACCAGAATTTATTAATACAACTGAAGAGCATAAAATATAATTTCTTTCTTAAAAAAATTCATTACAGTGTCAATAGGTTCAGCTGACTTCAAGTGTGTGAATATATTTGAAGACTGCTATTAAAGGCATGATCAGTTACTGAAATCCAGCGGTATACAGAGTAGGGATGGAAGAAGGGACATCCCATGGTGATGTGACCTACGACACAGTGGTCATGACAGAGGCATGCTAGGATATTTTATAGGGTCCAAAGACAGCGCTGAAGATTTCGTCCACAAACTTCAACCAAATTCAATTAAATTGTAGCAATAAAAGCTGTCCACCTTGCATGTCATAGAAGTTTAGTCTGGGAAGTAAAAAGATGAGAGGGAATAAATGAAAAATGGATCTGAGATGAAAGAATGGAAAATCATTCTTTTTTTACCTTTCTTGCCTCCCCTCCTGGAGTGTCACAAGGACTCACAGGAGGTGGTAGTCTGGTGCCACACTTCGCCCTAGAGAGGCTAGGATTGCAGCTGCCCTGGAAATATCCCTCTTGCTGTAGGGTAAGCAGTGCTAGGCTTGCTTCCAGTGAGCATCTTTGCTGTGATTGCATTTGTTTAAATTATGGGCTTAGTCCTTCCCTATGCTTGGCTGCTGGGCAGGGCCCATGTGCAGATATTTAGCATCTCTCTGCCCCTCTCCAGAGCTGTTCAGGAATGCTGAAGGAGCTGGCAGCTTCACAGATGTGCTGGGATTCCCACTGTGGTATGGACAGCAAGTCAGGGCTTAGCTGGGCACTTGTGGAAAACTGAGTCCCCATGCCAGGTGTCTGGCAATACTCACATTCTCCATTGATCTGAACAAGTGACACCATTTTCATGTGTATTTAGTAAACCAATTTTGGTAATAGCTGGAGAGCAAAATAGTCTAATGAGATGTGTTTGCTTAACCTGGCACAGAACCCTCCTGGTTATTGGATGGATCAATAGGAGATGTTTCTCAGACAAAGCATAATTTCTTCTGCTTCTAAATACTGACTGATGTATAGTATTCAATGCAATTATGTGCATTTATTACTTGAACAATAACAGTGTAACTATATATACAAATATACAAAATATGTCTATGCATATATCTTTGTATCTCTTCAGTCACTGATCTACTTAAGTCAGAAAAAAACAGACGCCTGTTTAAAAAATATTCTTCTATACTTTTTTTCCCTAATGTTTTCTCCTAAAATCACATTAAAAACAATAATAAAAAGCTGAATATAACAAAAAGGTAATGGACAATTAGGTCATGGAAAGAAAATAGAATTCTGTCATTCGATATGATATTAAAGAAAGAATTGCCTCAAAATCTGGGTTTTTTTGCTTTCTCTTGTGATGGAAGATGATAAATGTCAACGAGCTTTCAAAAAAATCCACTAGATTCACTGGAGCCAATAATGTGAAAACTCTCTGTGCAACAATAATTTTGGAAAGTTATTTATTCTTAGGATTTAAGTCTTAGGCTGCAGGAGTACCAGCACTTAAGGTTTTCGCTTTGCACATTTTCCGTGAAAATGGAAAAGAAATAACTCTTGTGACTTAGCCTTTTTGATTTCCATTTAAAACCCTAAAATAAAGGCTTTTAGATGCAAACCGGTGGCTCCACAGTAGCAAGCTCCCACTAACATTTACTGTAGCCTCAATCATTTTATGTGGCACCCCAAATAAATAAGAGGTAACGTACCCCCTTTCCTGAGAAGAAATTACCTTCCAGTTGCTACGCTAGTTCCCATGCTCTGAAGTACCCGAATTTTTAAGGTGATGAACTATCTGGGGATCTGGGATCTATGCCTGAGAGCTCCATCCATTAAGAAGAGTGGATAAGGCAATATCTTTTATGGTAGTATCTTTATTTTGGGCACTTGGCCCTGCATCAGCACTCATTGCCCGTCAGAGCCAGGGTGTGGCTGTACAGATCCCAAGCTAGGGAGGAGTCATGGGGAACCAGCACAGGAGTGCAGATTTGCATTAGCCAGAAAGGAGGAAAAGCATGGAGAGAATTTGATCTGAGTATAATATATAAGCCTCTATTCTAGCACTTCACTCAGAATTCATAAGACATCATGAAATGAGGCTCCTAGGCCCTTTTCTGGTGATGCCTCTTTATGAGCTAATAGGTCAGGCATGACAGTGGGATGCAGGAGATTGAATTTCTATTAATTTTTTCCTTCTGCAGTAGTATTTACTTTTATGTTTACTACCTTCCAAAAGCATGATATAAACAGAAGAATTGTAACTCCTCTCCTTCTGCTTAATTGCTTCATGTGTGGTGACATGCATGGATGCACAAAACCAAAAGGCACAGTTCTTTATACCTGTGCTTGGGGCACTCATTTGGAAGTGATGAAACCTGGGCTTCAGTTGCCTACTCCTCCTAATGTTTATGTTTAGTCACCACTGAATAAATGTATTTTTTCAGTGCTTCAAAGACAAGATTATCTAGCACTGAGTTGCTCCTAGGAATGTTTAGACCTTTGAGCACCTAAGCACTCCTTCCTTTTTTTGAAAAGATAGATATCCAGAGCTCCCAAGTATCTCTTCAGTAAGGAGCAATGTTTTTGCTTTTGGAGATGAGCTTTGACCTGCTGCCCCAAGAACAGAACTTGGATTTCCTGCAGCTGACAATCTCATCAGTGTTGATATCTTTTCCAGCAGAAGAAAATCAAATAAATAAATACAGACAAAAGAACTTTTAAGCAGCAGGGACTCTCCTATGGTACTGTTATTCAGTATATTTTCTTGGTTCTGGATCAAAAGAAAATGGTCATTTATCAGACGAAGTCAGAAAAATGCTCAGCTGACTTCAGTCCTTGGTGAACGCCATCTCTGATTTGGAACATGCTATTTTTGGTGCTTTGTTATGCTATTGGATATACATAGCTGGTAAAGTACTTGAAAAAGGTGAAGTTTTCACAGAAGTACTCTCAGTCCTGTAGCATCCAAAGTCACAGGGCTCTCACAAATAAGACAGTGCAGATAAAGAGTAGCTGGCATGTGTCCTGGAAACATCCTGCTAGTCAATCAAAAGAATATACTAAATCCCTAAGCAGTCATTTTCCACAGTTCAGAAATCAGGGGTAAATTGCGACTGGCTTTTTTTTTTTTTTGTTGTTGTTGTTTTGGTTCCTTGGTTTTTTTTTAATAGCTGAGACAACAATAAATAAAGAGATAGAAATGCTATCCTGTGTATTCAGTGGAGATGTACAGAGATGGAAAAATGAGAAAGAAATAGTAGAAAAACCTTGTATCAAAATACTCTTATGGTTTTTTTTTCCCAGCATCCTCAACTCTGCAGATCTGATCCCTCTCTTGGCCATCTCTGGGACCAGAGCATCAGAACATAACACAAGGATTAGTGCCGAAACTAATTTGTGTACAGAGGACCTGCAGGACCTGCAACATCTGTGATACTCCCAGATTGTTACTGTGGAAACTTAATTCACTCACTCATGGCTGTGACTGCTGGGGAATACAGCAGCTGGAGCACCCTGGAGAGCCTGTGAGGGTGGTGGTGTTTGCTCCTGCCACGGATGCTGCAGACTACCCTTCTCTAAAGCATCCAATGTAAGTTGTTATGAACCTGAAAAATCTCCATGGATAATCTGAACCCATGATTTTTAAATTTTCTTACACATTGTCATAAATGAATCTATGACAAAGCATTTGAAGGCATGTTCTGCCTGAAATGTAGGAAATAAAGACTGTACAAGAGAGATTCTCTAATGCCCAAGCGTGAGGTTTTCGCATGAGGAGTCTGAACACTATCCTAGCGAGAAAGTATTCACCATTTTAGTAAAGGGAGGATTAAGAACAATGTTTGGGCGTGTTAAAGTCCTTTCAAGCAGAGTGCTTTTATACATTGCAAATCACCTGATTTCTCACCTGGAAAGGCCTTTAGTGTGCATGTGGAGGCTGTTGTCCATCGTGAATAAAACAAAAACCACCTAGTGTTTGAAAGGTAATTGCAATTGTGTCAGGCATCAAATTTCATAGCTGTTCTGTACAACAGCAGACATCAAGCTCTCCTGCAGTGGTGGGAGGGATACATTGTACAGTGAAAGAGTTCATTTCTGCTGATACTAATGCTTTAACAATTACTTGCTCCATTTCATTTAAATCACCTTAGTTTGTTTAACCTAGAACGATGTAGAAAGAGTAATGAAGGAATCCAATTACTACAGCTCTACTCAGGAAAAAATCTGAAACAAAAGAGAAATAGAATTCTGAGTATGTGTGCGTTTTTAAAATAGTACTGTGATGACCTGCCTAAGCTAGAAAAAGAATTAAAAGTGACTCTCACTGTATTTCTGCTTAAAAAAAAAAAAAAAAAAAGCTGTTCTGAATGAGTAAACATAACCTGGTATTAATTTTGGAGAATAGTTTATTTTTATCAACCATTTAATTGTGCTAATATTTTAATATGAGTATGGAAAAGAATGTGAGTAGGTTGTTTGCTTTCTCTGCATCAAAACTGATAATGGCTAAAATTCTTTTCACAACTCAAGCAAAAAAACCTGAATGAGTATATCCAGAAGCGAATTAAAATGTGTTCCACTTCTCATAAAAAACAGAACTCTTGAAAATTGTATTATGATGCCAGCAAAACATCTTGTTCTAAAGAAAGTCCAAGAACCAAAAATGGTGTCAGCTTCAAAGCTTAAGAGATAGCAGTTAATTAGAGTTGAAATCACTGCTAAAAAAGAAATTCAGGTCCTAAGTCCTGTGCATCCTAATGCCGTGAGCAAAAAACCACATACATAAAGTGAACCAATAAAATCAATACTGCCAATATTTGTGTTTAGTAGTGAGAGTGTTAACTACCCATTAATGCCCGGTTTCAAATTGCTGTTTACCAGATTACAGTTCCTTCTAGCTGCCCTGTAATTGTGCCAGGACCCAGCATGTGCTGCTCTGTTTTGCAGCTGCTGTTTCATTTTGGGTGGGCCTGCAGCCCTCACGGTCCTGAGCCTCCATGAACAACAGGAAAGGTCCTCTTTTTTTTTTCACATTTTAATGAGGGTATGTACTCAGTTTCTGAGCCAGAGATAAATTCAGGTTTGCTATCTGCTTTTCTTGCTGCAGTTCTTTGATACTTTTGGGTACAGCTCTGCAAGTGCTGAAGGTATAAATAACACCTGGTTGCTGACCTGGAGGTGCTCGTATTGCCTACCTGGACTTGTCAGTTGGCAGTCCCAAGGACACAAGGTATTTCATTAGGAGAATGATGAAGAAGACCAAACTGTAACCGAATAGTAAAGCAAAACAAAATTAGGTGGTCATTAGCAATCTGGATCTTCCTCAAATCAACAGTTTTTTTCCTACTGCTTGAATGAATAAGGGGACACATTTCCCTGATACCAGTGTTGAGGACATCTCTAGACAATAAAATACAATCCAGTAGAGCAGCCTTTTCAGTTTAACCAAGAAAGTATGACAAATTTTTTTGGCCAGTGGAAAAAAAATCAGGTATTTCTTGATTCCCAGCCAAATTTGGGCATCAAATCAAATTATTATTTTCTTCTTAATATTGTTGAAACCAAGGCTGTATAAAAGTAATTTCTCCAGTTGACAAAACCTATTTTCTCGGTGTTTTCAAGATCTGCCTTTTCACAATCCAGAGAGCAGGACCACAGAGGTGAACTAACTCTGTAAATGTTTCTCCAGTTTGCTTTGCTCTAGCAAAGCAAAGCAAGGGAACAGAGTATCAGCATATTGAGATCAGGTTAATTCCTGTTATCTGTTTCATGTTCTAATTTTAAAGACACCAAGAGTGCCTCCATACCTATGTAAATACATATAATATGTTGTAAATACAACTCACATTTACTGAGTGGTGACATAGCTTCCTTGTGCCCTGCACACAGTAATCATGGTCCCATTAGCACTCAGGGCTCACATGTCTGCTAGCCAAGCTGACAACTGGCCTTTCTTATTAAATTCCCTCCTCAAATTATTTAAGCTTGTATGTAGTATATATATCAGCATTATCCATGTTTAGCTGACATCTCTCCTCTGTGGAATCAGGCTGCATAACTCTCTTTGTGTTGACAGAGGGAGAGTAACAATTCAGTGTCTGTCGTAATGAAACATTTTCCACAGTGCTGTAGACTGATAGAAAGTGAAACAATATTTGCTTAGAAAAGAAAGTTTTCTTTTTGCAAGGAGACAGCTTTCAATCTGTCAGGAAGATATGTATCTTCCAGGTATGCCCTTTCTCCTGCCAGCAGCAAGCCAGAAAGGTGTGCTTCCTGATTCTCCATTAGGGATAAAGATATCATCAGTATTTGGGCCCCTGGCTGCCCTTGCACAAGCTCTAGAAGCAGGTTTTATTCAAAGATTGCGAAAAGCTAATATTCCTTACAGAAATAAGAAAACCAGCAGCTTGTAGGTGTAAGTCTACAAATGTGGTTTAACACTGTGCATGTTTCCTTAATGGCCTTAATTATAATCTAAATTATTTTAGTGTTCTTGTTGTTAAGGTTCTCATAAGAGACTAAATGCTACTGAAGTTTGTTCACATTGATTTAAATTACTCTTTTTTAGTACTGTAATCCTTTTGCCTGTGGTAAACTATGGCAGAACATATTCATGCAATTTTTCTGAGGGAAGAATAAAGCTATTGGTCTATTTACAATCTTAGAATATACTACTCTGAAATGAGGCAGTTTCCGTTGGAGTAGAGGATGGTCACTGAAGGATGATATGGTAGTTTTTCTCTCTATCTGGCCCCTCAATGTGTGCCAGTGTGCAGGGTGTGCAGCCTGTTCGGTGTAACCCCACAGGGTACAAGGTCCTTGAGGTTCAGAGGACATCCGTCAGCAGCCTTTGAAAAGTAGCAGCTTCTGTGTAATCATGACACTCATTTGAGACAGTGGAGAAGAAGATCACAAAGATGGCAGAGGAAAAATAAAGTGACAAAGGAAAGGTGAAAGCTAGAGTAATAGTGTATTTTACGTTCACGTTTGCACATTTTACAATTCAGGAATTTGGCTGACTTCTTGGTCTCTGCATTACTTTTTCTTTTAAATTAATTTAAAAGTCTGAACTCTTCATTACAAGATTCAGTGGCAGCACAATTTTCCAGCAGCTTGAAAATGACGGTTTCCCTGGCTAATGAATCTCTCTGTTGTGCTCACTGGGGCTTATTCACTGATTCACATATTATCTTACAGAGAGCCAGGTAGCCTCAGATTATGAATTAATAAAAGATGCTCTTTACTTTCCTTTGCTATTATGTTTATGATGTAATTATGAAGTATTTCCTGATCAACTTGTTCATGATCATTCTGATTCAAATTTCAACCTAAAATGAACAGGAAAAAAAGAAATCCAGGAAAAAAAGAGGCAGGCCTGATGGATCTTTATATTTACACAAACAGAAGCAACTGTGGGAATGGGATTCACAGGGACTCCCCACAGCCCTCCGACAGCTTGCTGGCATTATTGCTGCTTTCCTCTGCCTCCCCTCCAATTTGCTCTTATTCTTTCTCTGATGACAATGTGAGTGGGGAGGCAAGAAGAAGTAAGTGGCACTGAGAAAATGGGAAGAAAGGGACAGAAAATAATATGTTACAGCAACAGCCACATTATTGTGGCTTGCTGCTTTCTGAGTTAGCAGAAACTCTCCCCTCCCTTCCTTCATTTGCCTTGCCTGTACACTTGAGGCAGTCACCCAAAAGCTCTGCCTGCTGCTGCCAGTTCATGCTGCAAACTCACAAAGGCAGCTTTGAGGACCAGAGACTGCATGGTTCATGAGCTCAAAGAAAAGAGTTCTGCTTGAACCTTCCTCAGGGTCACAGACACCAGGACAGAAAAATAGTTGACAAATCACAGTTTTCATGCAGGTCAGATTTTGTCAGCTCTGCTGGATATCTGAGTTATATTTTGCTTTTTTATGATGAAAATGCTTCACACGTGTCCCAAAGGTACTATCTTTATTGAGCCAGACACCACTCAAATTTTTTGTTAAAGTAATTGCTCTTGGCCACATGTTCATGTACTGGCCTGTGTCTCTCCTTCCCTTATGATGGAAGTGCATCACATAAGGCACTTGGAAGAAGACAATTTACCACAAACTATCCTGCACAAGCCCTGAATTTGTCCTTCTGCCACAGACAGCTGTGTAGCAGATGGTCAGACAAAAGCTCTGCAGAACACCCCTTCCTCACATTCCTGCTCAGCACAGACCATAAAACCCTCACAGTAGCTTGGGAAAAACTCAGACTTCAAGTATAAGTTTAAAAGCCACATCTATGCTGTTTTACACAAAAAAAAAAAAAAGAGGGGAGATCATGTGGCACTCATGGAGTAAAAAAAAAAAAAAAAAAGCCTTAGAAACTGGTCATGCCTTCCTTCAGAGGAAGGCAAAAATAAACCTGGTAATCTCAACCAAGAGAAAATTGTCTTACAATCTTAAATGTGACAATGGTAAACAAGACACACGAGGCGTGTGTCTTCTGAGGCCTTAATACTAAGGACCAACTGTGCACTTTGCTTTCTTAGGCTTCATGAAGGGGCAAAAACCTACCCAAAAGCAAGGCATTCAAGAAATATATATCTGGTCTGGTTCCTTCCATCATAATTACAGCAGTTTCATTAAATAATTCATTAACCCAACCTCAGTATGATGCTCCTATGTGTGGCAAGGTGCTAGTAAAAAAAAATGGAGATGTTGCCTCAGTAATGTTCAAGGAGGACCAGAGAGCTATGTGAAACAGTCCTGCAGCTTCTGATTTTCACTAGTCCCATAGCTGTAGCAAAATCTTCAGTTGTATATGACATAATATATTATGTATATTACTCAAATGTGAACAGTTAAAAGAAGCTCCTCCTTACAGGAGTTCAGGGCTACAGAGCATGTTATGCAATGGCAAGGGCCCATGTGAGCTCAGCGGTGATCCGTATCCAAGAGTGTGAAAAAGCACTTACACATGTAACAAAAACTTATGCAAAATATCTGTATCACTGATTTTTTTTTCTATGTTAAACTTGCATGAAAATCAGCATAGGAGGTAGGACACTTCTCAAGGATTAAGAGTTTTAAACCAATCAGACTTTTTTTGTGACATGTCATGTAAAAAAAACCAAACCTGTGACTCAATTAGAAAAAATTTGCTCTAGTGAAAAGTCTTTATATCCTTTTTGATGGGTTGATCAGGTTGTTTTAAAGCACATGACTCATGCCTGCAGCCAATTTTGATAATTAATCAGAAAACTCAAGTGAGCAATGCAAGAAATGAAAGCACCAGATGAGAGCATGCAGCAATGAAGTCTTGGTTTAGTCCTAACACATAGGGCTTTCCTGTCATCTTCATGGACTAAAAAGCTGTGCATGGTATAGCAGAAGGAAAACCTCACTTTGTGTTACCAAATACTTCTTGTAGTCCAGTAAGTAACACATAATTTCATGTAGAAATCATGGGAACTGGTGGGCTGTGGTCCTTGCAGTGTGTACACCAGGAACACCAATTTGCATGGATGAGGTTGGCCATGGGTGCAGTACAAAATAGAAAGTCCTGATTCTAAGCGGGTTTTATGTGGCCGTGCCGTAATGTTTCCCCACTGAACACATGGCTATTATTTCTGTATGGTGCCTGCATGCAGCAAAGCACTTGACCTGTACTGCTGTTGGCTGTTTATGGCTATCAGTGAAAAGGATGGGAATGAATGATGGCAATAATCTTAAAATGGAGGATAATTTTGCCAGCAAATCTGTCTGATCAGTAGGACAGGTAAGCAGCACCATCATTTCCTTCCTCTCTTTACTCAGGTTATTCCCCCTTCAGGGCCTGGAAACACTAAGTTCATCTCAGAGAAGCTCTGCAGGTCCTGGTCTTTTGAATGCATTATTTTTATCCTGCTATACTTCAAGACTTGTTTTATTTCCAACACATTCCCCTCCAGCTGCCATCTCCCCTCTGTTTTTTATTCTTTTTATTTCCTTTTTCACTTCATTCCTTTTCTTGCTTTGACTTTTTACTTTTTTTTTTTCACACTCATCTCAACCCTTCCTCTAGGCAGTGTCCCATTTCCTTCCTTCCTTTTCTTGTCAGTCATAACCTCCTCATTCCTAACTAAGATGCTGTGCTTCACCACAGCCTTGTTACATCTAGTCACTCAGTCCTCAAAACATCCTGCAATTGGAAGAATTTCCTGTACTAGTCTGTAGGAATTAAAGCAGATCGGCACATCAGCATTAGGTGGAGGGGAAAGTTTATTATCTAAAACAGCCATCAAGTTACTTTGTTGCATTGGTATGGATGGTATATAGGCTATATTTAGTGCAACGAAATTGGGATAATGGACCAGTACTGGCTTATGATTATTTAGTAGATATTGAGCTCTCTGAAACTGTTTTGGACCATTCCAAAGACTTCTTATCTAGCTGGTGCCTGGCACATCCTGAGGGATGGCAGCCCACTGCTGCACATACCTTGCCTCGGGGAGGATCCTGTACTTGGTGGGAGAACTGAAGAGTAAGTCCTCCCTACAGGAGCTGATACCCTGATAGGCAGTGCCATTATAGTCAGAGTCCTGTAGGTCTAATTTATTTCACTTCAAGAAAACAACCTGGTCTAGTGAAGGGTCCATAAGTCATGGCAGGTGGCTTGACTGCAGATGATCTTTAAAGATCCCTTCCAATACAAACCATTCTGTGATTCTAGGATTCTATGAAAATATGTGTGTTTCTCAAAACTTGAGGATGCAGGGACCTCTTCAGCAGCTGTTACACATCTTTCAGCAGAGGTTCAGGGTAAGAATCTGTTCCACAAAGACTTCGCATTGGAAAAAAGCTGATCATACTGAGCAATCGCCATCTGTGAAAAGGAAAACAAGCATACCCATGAATAGCTACATTTTCTTGATCATTTGATTTGGAACTGAAACAGTACTAAAAATATTCTGGACAAATTATAAACTGTGCGCAATGCTCATCCTTTTTTGATGCACGACCTTATACTTACAAACAAGTCTTAGTCTGTGCCAGGTACATTTTACATTATATTTGAGTAGTCTCACAGGCATGCTGCATATCACATATTTTAAAGCTGGGAATTGGGAGAAAAATAATTTGGTGTTTGGGTTTTTTTCTTGTCTTCGACTCTTACAGAACAATGGCTAGGAATCCTAGCTCCTAAACTTACGTTTGGGAAGTAATAGGTGTTGCCTTTGAATATGAGGAAAGAAGAGATTCGTCTGAGAATGTGATGGCTTGGAGACATTGTTTTGATGTCTTGATTTTTCTCACAGAAATGGCATTGAATGGAGTATCCTGGCTCTCACACACTAAATAACTGCTAGCTTCACAGAATGGGTAAGGCTGGAAGGGACCACAGTGGGTCAGCTGGTCCAACCTCCTTGCTCAAGCAGGGTCATCCCAGAGTCCATTCACAGCACAGATGTCTCTTGAATATCCTGAATATCTTGAACATCCACAACCTTGCTGGGCAATCTGCTCCAATGTGCTGTCCCTGGCTTTTGACCTTCATGGGCACAAGGGCACTACTGTCTCATGGGCAACTTGTTGCCCGTGAGGACTCACAGGTTCTTCTCCTCAGAGCTGCTTCCCAGCTAGTTGGCCCACAGCCTGTGCTGGGGCATGGTGTTATTCTTCCCCAGGGGAAGGACCATGCATTTGCTTTTGTTGAACTTCAGCAAGTTATTCTCTGCCCATCTCTCCAACCTGCTGAGGTCCTTCTGAAGAGCTCACAGCCCTCTGGAGTATTCACCAGTCATTCCAGCTTTGTGTCAGCGGTGAGCTTGCTGAGGCATCTGCTCCTTCATCCAAGTCATTGATGAGTAAGTTAAACAATGCTTAACCCAGTATTGAATCTTGGGGGACACCACTAGTGACAGGCATCCAACCAGGCCCCGTGTCACCAATTATGGCCCTCTGGGATCTGCCAGTTCTCAATTCACCTCACTGTCCGCTCATCCAGCACCTCCTGAGTTTGTTTATGAGGATATTATGATATAGTGTTTCACTGACATGTTTGTTTATCTATATGACTTAGATCTACATGGTTGTTCAAAGGTGTATTTTTTATGATACTGATGGTAACTGACTGATCAACAGTAGGGTAGTAGAGATGGTCTGATGGAGTTATGGTTACCATGTCTGTGGTGGGAATCACTGGGAAAATATTTCAAGTGATGAAATTTGAAGTTTGCTCTGTGCTAGATGTTCACTGAAGGATTATTAGTTCATATTATTTGCTATATGGACTTGTGTGTTTGGCTGAGGAAAATTTTGCACATTAAGGATCAGTTTGAAGATGATGCAAAGAGATTGAAAGCACAGCACAGAAACACATGAGCTTATAGAGAAGAGAAATAAGAGACAAAATGGAGTAAAATATTTCCACAAAAAGGTGATTGTCCTCTGACTCCTGATATTCAAGAGATACAAAACACCTTCAAAATATGTTCCTGGGAAATAGAATTAACAAGTCTCTTGACTTCAAGGAGTCATGAGATTAATAGAGGTACAGGTTTTATGGCACATAATAGTTTCCCAATCTCAGTAAAACTCTTGATGCTCCATAAATAAATTTATGTTGTTCTTTTAAAGACAAGGTCAGTGGGGATAAAGGAGAGATACTAAATGACTGAATATTGCTTACAGTTCTATTCACTAAGAGCTGTTCCTCTATATTGGCTTCTTTAGATTAGAACAGTCTCTGTTGAAGCTTCTGATGTTCAATGATAAAATGTAAAAAAAAAATATTTTTTTTATAATAAATTCTGCTCTTATTTAAAGAAACCATCATAATAAAATAGAAAAGGTAGAAGGGTATTTCATTAATTACTGAACATTTATATCTCCTATGTGTCTATCTATATTTGATTTGTGCAAGCAGAGTTAGTTTAACCTGATTCAGCTTTTGCTCTGAGTTTGAGAGAGTAATGAAAGTTCAAAAAAGGCTAGACGTGACTATTTATATGAGGCATCTTATGTAATGTAAGATTCAGTACAGCATATTTATTTTCATATGCTTTAGTGCATTATATTAGGAATTAGTGTAATGTTCTGCCACTAAATGATTTTCTTCCTAATTAGTGAAATATCAAGGAATATATTGAAAAGATTTAAAGATGCTCCTCTCAGATGCAGCTATAGAAATATTTTCTCTCAGTACAGTTTAGAATGGATTTCAGAAACCTTTAAAATATTGATTTTTCATGCTTTCAAATTGATTTTATCTGTAGATTTAACAAGTTTAATAAATTGGTGTTCAAAACCACCAGATGTAGTGAAATATACAAAACCTGATGCAAGTATAATTTCAACAAATAAATTGATTCATGATAATTGAGTTGCCTTTCAAGAGCATTAGAAATGGACTTTTGAGAAAAGAGGAGTAAAAAATTTCTCTTAAAGGAAAAAGGCTTTCTGAAAAGATGAAACAAAACCTTTTCTCGTTTTTTTTTTTTTTTTTCCCCTGGAGGTTCTTTCTTATTTCTTTATGTATATACATGTAGTCATTCTCTTTAACTACACTTGTTTACTTAATATTACCCTCAGAGTAGCTTTAGTTCATGCAGAGCTGCTTAGTAAATCAAGCAAACCAAACCGTCTGTGGCCTTTCATTTCTATAAATAGAAATAGATAATAAAGTGATTTATCTGCCTTTCATGGCTAATTTCACATTCAACTCATGTGCAAGATTTAGCATATCATTCCAATGTATTCTGTGTGAAACAACTTTTGAGATCAGCTAGGGGGTTTGGTCTCAGATAATCAGATATAAATTTAGAGAACATACTTTGGTTTGTAGTTCTTATGTGTACATCGACAAAGCTTGTGCTGACCATGTGTGTGTCTTCCTGACATTTTGAAGCATGCACTTCCAGATTAAATTTTCATATGCATGTGTTTTAGAGTAGAAAACGATTATCAGTGCAACCTAAATAAAGTTGGCACATTTTACTTTTATCTTGTGAACTGAAGAGCTTTGTGCTTCCTGTAGCACACAGGGGTGTGAACTCTATGGAGCTCGGTAGTACTGTGGTGAATGGGCATTGGTCAAGAGCAAAATTATGGATCAACAACTTCCAGGGTAGTTTTAGCAGATGGGGTCACCAGGACAGAGAAATGCCTCGATTAACTCCCCGGTCTGTGGATATTGAGGGTGAGGGGGATTGATAACGTACCAGCATCAAGGAGTGCCTAAGCTCACGCAGAAGCTTGTGCGAAGAGATGCAAGATTTTGACATGATGCTCTGGGGGGCTCGGGCAGATCGGGCCTGTTAGGATGGAGAGTCACAGCCATATTGTCTGTTTTTGCTTGTGTTTTCAGGAATGAATTTGTCTCTGTTGTGCTAGCACCAACAGAGCTAATAGAAACCATAGTACAAAATGGGCCCTGGCACTGTTTGCCTGCTGCAGCAGGAAGTCAAATGACAGTATCATGAAACCTCCTCATAAAACATTTTGTGTTCAGTCGTGTTTCCTTCTGGTCTCTATCCTGCCAATGAAACAAAAGGTTTAAAGTGTAGCAGAGACCTGAAGAAGTATCATCATATTGAAACACAGGGTTGCTTCCAAAATCTTAATAAAAATTATATTAATAAAAAACCCAAAACAAACCACAAAATCTGCTTGAATAATTTATTTAGATTTTGGTCTTTTTAAGAGCAAGAGAGTATTTTTAAAAAATTATTCTTGCTTCTTTGTTGTCATATCAGATTTTTTAATTACAAAAATTAACAACAGACAGAAAAAGAATGAACAATTGTAAAAAAAAAGTTGTGGAGCCAAAGGTATGCAATTTAAGATAAATAAAATATATCTAGTTTTACACTGTTTCATGGCTGATTGGTAAATCACAAAGATTAAAATGGCTCAGAAATTAATGGGTAGCTCAAAATAACCCCTATGAAACAAACTGAGGGAAAAGATATTTGATATTTTCTTTCTCATAGCTTTTTCCAGAGAAAGAGAAATAATTTACTTGATGGCCAATACTTCCAATTTTGGCAAGGCTAAAGGAGCATCTGTGTTTCCAAGGAGCAGAGACTTTTGTATTTCATTCAGTAGGAATGCATATTTGCCAGAACTCGAGTCACAGGCCATGGGGTAAAGTGGCAGCCAGGAAACAAGTCTGTCAGTCTTTTGCAGAAAGTTATTTTTTGCTTTTATTGATGTACAAATTATGGTTTGAGACAACGCACGCAACTATTTTTTTCCAAATTACCTGCATTATTTCAATATCTTTTGCAACTGTCAAATAGAGTTTCATAGACCTTGTTAATTTGGACCCATTTGAGTGACATATTACTGAATTCTGTTAATGTCATAAAAATTTATGACTGCTTTCAATACTTCAGCAGCTATCGATCCAATAAAATCTTTATAATGCTGCCTAAAGAAATTACTTTTGTAATGATCTTACTGCATAATCACTATGTATTGCACAGTATGTGAAAGAGGTGGGCAAAAAAGTCTCTTTTAAAGGAATTATTTGTATGCAATCCAGCAAGAAACCTTCCATTCAGTGAAGTAATAATGATATTTAGATCTGCAGAAATCTAGTAATACAGTTTTTCTTCAGCCTGTTAACCCCTTGATTTCTGACAAAGACAAAAATCTGTGTAACTGCCTGTGGTGCTTCTGTTTTCTTTGCTGAAGGTCTGTAAAATCTACTGTGACTTCAGGAGACTCAGTGGAGTTTCTGAAACCTATGAAGTAACACAAGCAACAAACTATCAGTCCTGCTCTGACTTGATCTTTTTATGTATGCCCACAGAGGTACTGATGAGCACATCATAAATCCTTGTATACACAGGAATAGAAATGTTCCTATATAACCATCTGTTTTTTCACCCTCTTGTCTTGTTTTGAACTTAAAGACTTAAAAAAAGTATGGTAAATTGGATTGAAAAAATCCCAGCAGGATTAAGTGGTTCTAATTTTTTGGAGGCCATTTTCAGAGTGTTTTCTTCTTAACAGTTGTATGGTCAGGTATTATCACATAAAAATACTCTTGGAAAGTGACATGCTATCCTAAATCTGAGATATACCCTTAGACCCCAGAAAACAAAACCATAAGATCATTTTGCTCGCAAGGTTTGTCCCTAAGGACCTTCGATCAATAGATATTTGGAATAATAAGACTGAGCTGCTATTTGCCTTTGATGCAGACTTACATAAGAGCAAGAAATACAAGGCGACACTGTAAATAGATATGACATGCTCCCAAACTCAAGAGAATGCAAAATTTGCTTTCTCCACTGTTTGAGGTCAGAACAGAAAGTTTGCTAGAGTTTCATTATCCTGTGACTGCAGAGAGCAGAAATTCTATTACTGGATACTTGGCAAAGGAAGGGCCAGTGTGAATGTTATGTTAGCAGTCTCTTACATCAGCCTGAATATTTATTTTCTATCACATTACACTACTATAGGCTGAGACTATTTAAAATAGACATGCCAAGTAGCGAATTTCTTAGACATACAAGTATTACTAACACCTTTCTTCCTTGAGTTTGCAAATTCATTTCTGTAACATTATCCTTTGTAGCCTTCTTACTATAAATCCATGGAGTCATTAAAAAAAGCTGGAAGAACTTTGTAGAACTCAATCATTTCATCCCCATGCTACAGCTTTTTGAACTCACCCTTTGTACAGTTGGAATTAATCTCTTTTCTTGTCTAGCTTGAACATAGCTGTGGCACATCAATATTAGCAAAAAGGCCCTGTGGGCTCCCTATTATTAACTTAATGTTTTGTACCAATACCATGATTAGCTATTAATGACACAGATAAAAAATGCAGACGTTTTCACAAAACATTCTAATTTCACAGGCTCATGGGAATTTATTTCCTTATTATTGCTTTTGTTTCAGTAGTATTTTCTGTCAGATCTGTGAATTTAGTGTGGGAAAATACCTTTGGCTCTCAATTCTTTGTCATTTGTGACTACTTCAACCAAAAGACAAAGCTAGCTAATTTTCCTTAGGAAGCAACTGAAGGGGAAACACTGTCAAATTCCATCTGTCTTCAGTTCAGCTGGAAAGAGCAGAAACACCTGCCTGGAGGGCTGGAGCTGTGCAGCTCTCTGAAGCCACAGGACTGGAGTGCTCTTTCTCAGATGTCCAAAACCTGTCAGGTGTAATTGGAAGAGACCTTTTCAAGCCTTCAGAACATGACATCATGGCAGCATAGATGAAACCAGTGAAAATTCAGGTGATCTTTATGTAAAAAGAATTATGCCTAGAAATACCATAAAATAAAATTGCTAAATGTTTAAGTATGCATGTTGTCTGGATACAATTTTCCAGAGCTGGATGCTTCATTTTGAAGGGACTCCAACCTCATTTTGCAGGTGAGGTTTTAACTCATGACATTTGCCATTCCTTTCTGACTTTCACTGTTTCTGCATCAGACTCAATCTCTGCATCTTCCATTTAAAATTTCATAAATAATTTTTTCAGTTAGGTGAATCAGAGGCAATGTATTCATATTCAATCAAAGCTTCATCTCACTGTCAGCATTCATCTATATATTTTTAGAACATGTAATATTTCAAGTAACACTTCATTTGTTTTGAGTTGTGAACCAGTTGTAAAAGAAGGAGCAATCTTAAAATTCTGTTCACAGAAACCTCCTGTGGATCTCCCAGAGATGGGGTAGTCCCCAGCAAGTTGCTCTGCATCCCCCCTTTCCCACATCCAAGGGTAAGGGTCTGTCAAGAACAGGGACAGGACATGTCCCAAGTTCAAGGCTGCATTCCCAGCTGATCTCTTAATGGACACCAACAGTTCTTTCTCGTTCCAGCAATTATATAAAGCCTCAACACAATTTTATTTCTGAACTCTGTTCATTGTTGAACTCTACTGAATTAGATATTTCAAGAAGGTGAGAATAGCTTATGGTGAGAAGAACTGAAGCCTCCTTTAGCTATGGAAATCTGTGAGTGTCTGTGGCTGGCTTGCCCCAGGGACTGTTCCACCAGTTCTAACTTGATATGAATGTTGAGAGGCAAAGGACAAAAAGTGAAGGTACAGTGAAAGGAAACAGTCACAGAACACTTAAAAAGTATATTATAAAAATAGGATATGTGGCAGTGGTTTCATGGAAAGGTGAAGTATGTTCAAAGTGATGCAGAATTGAGAGACTTTTCCTTCAATTTAAAAGGTTTGCACAGAATAAACAAGAGTCTTCTCTCTCCCCCAAAACAAGAAAGAAGTTCTCACAAGAAACTGAGAAATTGGTATCTAGGATGATGATGAACCAAATAATGTCTCCCCATACATCTCTGATCAGCACCTGAGATAACTTGAAAAGCTGAATGAAATGATTTAACATATTATTATAGAAGTACAAACCTGTAACTCTTTCCTACAGCACTGTTGGAAAGCAGACAACCCAATCCTCTTGATGTTTGTATTTAATAAGGTAGTGCTTACATATTCCTCTAGCCACAGTCCAGCAGCAGGAACGGAATAATAGCCTGAGACAACATGGACAAATTGTGCATTGCTTTCTAAACTATTGAAGACATTTGAAAAGTTCTCTGTATGTTTGTATCTCTCTTCTAATTCATTCTGAACTCAGACAGATCCATTAATTTTTCTTTTTGCAAAAAATATCATCTGTCTTGCCAGAAGCAAGTCAGAGTTTTCCATGATGAATCTCCTCAGCCTTTCTTCTCTTAGGCACCAAATACTCTTGTATTTGACCCTGGAGCACCCTTTCCCATTCTCAATGTGCCAAAAAGATATACATTGCTGATAGTTTGGTTAGAGGAAGATGGATTTCACTATCATACCACAGAAGTGTCATGAGATCCCGTCATGTAAAGAATACCTGCTTTTGCACCTCTAATGTCAGGCTTGGATACTCATGTGCATCTGAACTTTCTTGCAGTAAGGTGCACCCCATGGCTAAAAGAGCCACCTCCATCACCCCCAGATTTGAGAGAAGATGGTGGTACCTGTGATAGCCCAGCTCTGCAGCTAGCTGATGTCCCAGGCTGTGAGAGAGTTCAAGAGACTGAATAAAGAAGTACACAAGACTGAGCCCCAGGTGAAAACCACAGACAATTTCTTCATCCTCCTCAGGATGAGGAGGTATATGCAATAGCACAGCTTTGGGCCAAAGGCATCCCTCCCCTTGATCCTCCGTCCGAAGAAGAACTCATGGTCAGACAGCAAGATCAGCAAGACGGAGCAGTTATTACCCTTGCAGGTTTATATTCCCTTGTGGGAAATCTGCCATCACAGGTTTTATGCCACAGAAAGTAGACACAGTCAGGGAACAGCTGTTCCACACTGGAATACACACTTCATTCCTCATTGTGGGGCACAGCTGCTGTTTTCCCCTCCCTTATGAAAGACAACTGAAAGTGAGTGCAGCTTGGTAACACAGAAGTCAGGACTGCCATTTTTGTGCTGGCAGAATAAACACATGCATGCAGAAAGTAGGCCATCATTGCTCTGCTTGTCTAGTATCAATGTTCTTCAGTCAGAAGACAGCAAATTCCCACCTGCAATGAGTGGGCATTACAATAAACTGGGAAGAAAAACACAAGGGCAGGGAATTCAGGGAGAGACAGGGCTACTATGGTAAGAATATCCCACAGAATGCCATAGTTGACCTTTCTGAAGTAAGCTACGAAATATTCCTGGAATGAGAGGAAAAAGATAATAACTCATTTATTCTTTACTTGAGTAAAGTCTCTGAGGAAACATGTTATTATCATTTGAAATTATGAGAGTATTAGAAATTACATTTTAAATCATTCATTTAAGTCAATATATTTCTTTTACAGCTCTCTACAGATATAGCAAGGTATTTTGAATGGCACTAAAAATAAGTAAGAAAGAAAGAGCAAGGAAGTGAAATGAATGTAATTCTACCACTGACATGGTCAATATTTTATTATGGCTTCATAAATCTAACTGTCCCAAACTGTCCTTGGTAAAAAAGTGAAACAAATTACTGTCGTCAAGTTCCCTGTAGGTGTTAATGTGTGACATTACTGTGGTCTCTACTCTTTGCACAGTATTGAATCATTCAACTGGGGTTGCAACATTACTTTCTTACTTTGCAGCTGACAGGGATTATTGTTTGCCCAGTCAGAATCTGGCAAAATAAACGGGCTAGAGGAACATCATGTCTCAGTGCTGTTTCTGAAACAAAATTCTGTAACCACCATCAAGAAACACCAGACCAAATCTGCTATGTGAGAAAATTGCAGCCTTAACTTACTGATGTAAAGATTTTGTTTACTTTTCCAACTGCATTATAGAAGCATACCTAATTTTTTTTTTAACTCTTCCTACACTAAGATTTTATGCCCTTAACAAAACAGTTGAGACCCACAACTTGGAAAGTGCTTGGCTTATTTTTGATATTGTCCTTCTGGATGGTAGTTCATTTTTCAGAGAAATATCTTAGTTTGTAAAACCAATTAAGTATGAGACCAATTTATTGTGGTTAAAGATGAGTGAAAATTTGGGGACACGTTTACAGGAGCAGAAAGTACCTGATGGAACATGATGGCAAGTCCTGGCTGGATCAAATGCCAAACTCTGGAGGAGACTGCAGTTTAAAAAAAGCATATTATAGATTTTCTCACTTGCATTTGAAAAAACTCGAAGGAAATTCTTGGGCTTAGGGCAAGGTTCAGAGTTTTCTGCCTGGCTGCAGCTCTGGAATGTCAGGGAGACAAACTACTCTCTTTTCCAAAAGTAGTGAGATCTTTTGTCAAGGCCATGTAATGTGTTATGAAAAATCTCTTTTGAAGATGCATTAGTCTTAAATAGCATCATGAGAAGTTAACAAAATCCTGAAAAAAAAAAAATCATAATTTGTTTAAAAAGATCCATGAATGACACTAATCTAAATATTCTCTTTCACATGCTTCCTTAACTTGGTGGTCATACTGGTGTGTTCAGGACAAATGCCTGTACTCATGGATTTGCATTACCTAAATGCTATAGATATGGGCTAGTTTTAATTTTACTGACAGTCACCACAATGAGGTAAAAATTGAATCTTTGGATGGTGATCCAGATCTCCAGTCCTAGTCCTAGTGTCACTTTCACAGGTTACTCCATAATGGTGAAGGGGGCTACAGAACCCTATACTGCTGCATCAGTGGCTATTCGAGAACATAAGCATCAGAGAAAAATCCTCAGATTTATTAATCAAATTCACTGTATGTTCTGAAAATATTTTTTCCTTACAAATTTCCTGAAACAGAAGTAAATAGTAAGAAAACATTTTGATGAGTCACCTAAATAATAGCCAGACTATTTTTCTCTAATGACACAGCAATATTAAGACTAGCCTGACCTGGGAACATTTTGTCTTTTAATTAAAAGGGACATCAGTTGTGAATTCTTCCTTGCTGAATATGATTTAGCCAAAATTCTTCCTATACAGAGTAAATTTAGCTTGTTAAAAGCCACTGTAACTAAGACCTTAGTGTAAGAAAGCCACATAATAACAAAAGCTGGGGTAACTCATACTGATGTTACCTTGTCATTCTACGCAACAGCTTTCTAAAGAGAATGAAGGACTTACATTTAGCTGCAAAGAAAGAAAATTGCAGCTTGGTAGGGACTGAGTAAAAAAGCATCTTGAATTCATTAAACTGTGCTGAATATTAAGGCTATTTTTCACTGAATTCTTAAAAAATTGTTTGTTCTCAGATGATTGCACGCTCTCCTTCCATTTTTAGCAGTTATTCACTAAAGTCCTGCAACAATGAAGGGAGGCTGAGGATTATACTGGATTATACTATTTGCTTTGTAGATTTTACATACACACATGACAACATGTGCATTTATAGAAAATGTTCCATGGACCTGGCAGAAGGAAAGCGCTTATTTCCAGATCTGGTCTGAGAGTGCTCACTCACCCCTGACTGGCATTTATTGTAGCAGAGGATCTCTGAGCTAACAGTAGGACAGAAGAGATGATGATGCTTGTTTTTTTTATTTAAATGCCCAATGATTGGAGGTCACCTGCAGCACTTTGACTGAATCAAGACAACAAGGGTAAAAGGAAAACACAAATAAAAATTCTTACATACTAAGCAACTTCAAAACACTTCTGTAATCAAGTGCTCTTTCTGCATGGATTCTGTAAAACGTTGCATGCTCGTGCCTTTATCACTATGCATTCCTGGTCTATTCATATATTCTCTGATAGATTCCAAACCCACAACTTTGCAGTAACTATAATGAGGAATGATGAACCACTGGTGAAAAATAGCCTTGATTGAGTCTGCACTGCAATAGGTAAGAACATGTCAAGGGTAAGGCATCAGTGTGCCATTTACTAAGATCTTTGGAGTCAATTTCTGCAATGTACTCAGTGATTTTGGGCATATTATTGAGTCTCAGTTGTCCTCTCACCAAACAGCTAAGAATAGCTTTTTTCTATAAAAAGATAGGATTTTGCCATTCAGTATTCTTTGCAAAAAAAACCAAACAAAAAACCTCAAAAAACCAACCCATTGCTATTGCTTACAGCATACACTAAGAGAGATTGCCCAGACAGACCTGGAAACCAATGGTTCCAGCTTTCTTTGGGAGAGTTGAATGCTAATCATCTCTTGAGCTGGGATGGGGTGCCAGCCCACAATGGCAGAGGCTGAGCTCCCCTGTGCTTAGGTCACAGAAAACAACAGGTATTTGTGCCAGGCAGTTCCAGAGACTTGTGCTCTGTTTTAAAGCTCTGCAACGGAGCTCAGTGGGGACTTGCCTGTTGGCATGCCATCACAATGCTTGAAAATTTGGCAGACCCACTGGAACTTTTCAAAGCCAGACTGCAATTGTGTGTCCAACATGGGAAATCGGAACTTGATCTCAGAGCTTTGAATTCATAGGGCTTTTTGCAGCAAATTTAGCTTTACATGAACCAAGTGCGCTGCTTTCCAGTTTTGATATGTTCTTTTGAAGATATCTGATAGTGCAGGGGAATGTAAATCATTCATGGGGAACTAAAAACATTGATGATATGTTGTGATGTTTCCCCCTTGGTCTCAGATGTTTATCAGCTGTCAAGTTCTCTTGGCTTCTCTTGAGGATTTTAAATTTAAAATGAGCAAGTTAAATCCAGTCAAAACTTCCTTAAGGACATACCTGCTTTTCCCAAATGAAAAGGTAACATCCAAAGCATGAATAATCTGTTTTGCTAAATTAATATGCAGCAATGAGCTCTAGGTTTGGGCTTTGACTTCAGCTTAATTATCTGGAAGTATTTCAGAGATAATTTATTCCACCAAAATCTCTTCTCCAGACATTATATAACTGCATTTCAAGGACTGTGCTCTGCTTGCAGATTATTACCAGTGTATCCAAGAGCAATTTTCTTCACTGGGCTGACTTCTGATTTACCTCAATATAACACCAAAAATAGAATGTAGCCTCTATGTACGTGAGACTTATGTCTTTTCTTTCTCATATTTTGGTGAAATAACACTTAAAGGTACACCAAGTTGATATCTGGGGAATAGCTGGAGAACTGTGCTGCCTGGGAAATATATATATATATTTTATAAATTGCAAGTGCCTTTTTCTGTTGCATAAAACTTGCTGGCAAACACATTCATTTCATTCTAAGCTACTCTTGTCCCAGAAACTGTTCATAAAATAATTTCATTTCAATGAAAAAATAATACTTTCAATGACAATACATACAACAGCTTTATACCACAGGGTGGCTCACTTGGTCAGAAAAGAAAATTCATGCCCACTCTGGCTTTACAAGGCATCTCCTCTGCTTTTGTATCTGACCCAACAGCTTGTGGAAGAGGAGTGACAGGAGGATTTCTCACCTTTTATAACCTCCTCAGCTCCTGATGATAACCACAAACATGGTGATATGTGCAGCTATCCCTAAACTTCTCTTGAGGAGAGGATTTCCAAGCAGCTTTGGCACTGCTGCAGTGAGTTGTTGAGTGGTATTTCCAGGCAGAGGGACAGCTGTCTGCCTGATGGATCTCTGTTGTTTGAGCAGTGAGTAGCCTATGATCACAGCATTCATCTCACACAGGTCTCGGTGCAGTCCATCCTTTTAATGCTCAAACAGAAGTCCTATAGTATTGTGTCCTTGCAGTCCTGCAGTAGACTCACACCCTGCTGTTCAAAAGCACCTTCATGCATCATTTTTCTCTTCTATAAATTTAGCTATCTTGTCTGTCAATTTTATTTCTAGAACACAGTTTTTCCTACGGAACAGAAAAATTATGTGGCACTGAGGAAGTATATTTGAACCCTTCACAGCCTGCTGCAAACACTCCCAGGGCAGTACCTGACAAACCATCCCATGAGATTGGACTCATGCATCAGTTTTAAAATATATCCTAGAATCATGTCATAGAGCAGCCTGGATTGGAAGGGGCCTTAAAGATCACATAGTTCCAAGCTCCCTGTCAAGGACAGGGAGACCCTCCACTAGACCAAGTTGCTCAGAGCTTCATTTAACCTGGCCTTAAACACTTCCAGGGATGGGGCATCCTTTACTTCTCTTGAAAACATTTTCCAGTACCTCATCATAATATTAACTTTTGACAAAGGCATGCAGTAGAAACGACACAGGGTACCTTCAATGAAGAGCTGGCAAAGATGGGGGGAGAAGAAGGAGAGGACGCCTGCACTGATGCAGTGAAAATGGCCAAATCCCGTTTATTTGTTGTGCTTATCTCTTATATATGATAGAATAGTTTACATACCAATTGTCACTAAGGTTCTGCCTAATTGGCTCATTTTCTTAACCTGTCTCTAACACACTCTATAATTGGCATACCTACAAAAAACATAGATTAAACTAATTTCAACTGCGCCACAGATTCAGGCCTTTACAGGCCTTTGCAGGCCCCAATTAGGCCACAGTTCGGACAAGGCTGGATTGTCCAGCTTCTGCAAAAACACTCCGTGTCCCCGCTCAAGGAGGTATTCTTCTACACATGCTTTTCCATTAAAAATAGCCATATCTACCAGATCCTTCTCCAGCATGATCCAGACTATGTTTCTGAAAGAAACTTTAATCTTTCTCCTTCTAACTGGTTGCTGTTTTTGTTCTGTCCTCTGACATCCTTCACAACTTTCTCTGTCCCCTGATTTGCCTCTGGTGCTGGTCTAGCCCAGGGATGGGTGAGTCCCTGAAGCTATTTACAAAAGTTTTGTGTGTATCTCCACAAGAAAGGAAGAAAAAATGAAGATAAAAAATGGGGAACGACAAAATAAAAAAGAACACAATGTTTTTTTCTTCATCCTCTGTAAGAACTTTCTTTTCCCAAATGACATTTCTTCCTGCAGGTTGTGTTTTCAATATATTCAGAAAAGACAGAGGAAAATAACAAACACAGCCTCATTTTAGCAAAATGAATGGAAAATCATTCAACATTTATAAGGAGTGGAAGAGAGAAGGGGGAACAAAGGGTAATGAAGTCAAAATATCCAAAATACCAAAAATATAAATATTCTGCAGTGGTTCATGACAAAATCTTGTTTTGTTGATCTAATTCAACATAATCAAAGTCCTCCCAAGCCTTCACACATGAATCAAAGTGCCCGTTTTCCTTCCTAAAGGTAAGTGCTTTAGTCCAGCTAATCAAATTCTTCCAAAACTCTTGAAACACATCGGCTGCTCATTGTTTCAGTGTCAGGATTTTTCCATCCTAGCATGTGGTGGGTAGGAGCTTGCCTGAGACACTGACCTGCCTTTTGGAGCTCTTGAAGTCCCAGCAGTGAGATAAGGGCCTGCAAGAGGAGCTCAGCAAAGCTCCAATCCTAGCTACCTGTACATGATGTGAGACAAGTACTTTTCAAACTCAGCAATAATTTCAACTCTTTCTTCCAGATGGATGGATCAGCATTCAGGTTCAGATTAGAGAAATGACAACTGGAAAAGCATACTGTACAAAAATGAATTTTTTTATTGGAAGTCAAACTTTCAGAAAAGCCCATCACTTCAGCTTATGGAAACTTGCCCTCAGTTTTAGTTGTCTTTTGATGGCTATTTCTTACCCCTAGAGATTAGGATTTCACCATATATTCTGCATGTCACAGCCTTATGACTAATGTGTCGTAAAACACCATGTGATTTAATCTGTGCCATGTGGAGTGAAAGTCTAAGGATAGTGGGCTTTAAATTTTTTTGTTACATACTGAAGATGGATATTCAGTATGTATAAGCCTGAACAGTATTCCTAGTGTAATATTCATGCAATATTCATAAGTAATAACCACAATGGTTTATTAAGTTTCTGAGAGAAGAAGAAATAGTACATGTAATTAATCTGGTCATGTTATCATGGTCATCTGTTGTATTTGCTGATAAGCTCAGGACCGCATCCTGTAAAGAAAACTGCCAGTTGTTCTTATAGATAAACAAGAGGCATATGCTCCTGGCCTACAGGTTCACAACCCAGTCATAATAATCTGCAGTGGGAGAAGTGTGAAGCTTTGCAATGTGTGCTTTTTTAGCTACAGGAGAGTTTGAAATCTAACTTTAAACTCATGCATGCTCAGCTTGCTTCCTGGGATTGAGTCATGATTCATCAAAACTGCAACACTTCCAATCAACAAAAGAGAGGTTTCATAGTTGAGGGAACAGCATTTTGTTATCTCTATCCATCTGTGCTTTAACTACAGGATTCTTTCTGCTTTGCCTTCCCAATTTTATATTCCATCTGTATTATATGCCATCTATTCCATCCACTGAAGTATGAGCCAATATTTCTTGTGATGTTGAAAATCTCAAGCAATCTTTTTTTCCCCCAAAGAAGATGTATTATAGAAACTGTTTTGTTGGAGCATTGGTTTTGGTTGTACTGAAAGAGTCACGTTTTGAAAAGAGTCCTGTTAAGTCTGAATTGATCAGTGCCTTTATCAAGGTGCCTTTATATCCAAAATGTCTTTGTTGTTCAAGCTGATAAAATGTGGTCAGATAGGGATGCTAGCCTCTGTGTATTTATTTTTATCTTGATATGATCTGTGAAACTGCTCTTTATCCCATTTGACTTCTAAAACTGATTGAAAGAATTTCTTGAAATAGCTTCTCAGGCCAATGGGCAGAAATAAGCAGCCTAGCTTGTGTAAAAGCTTTTCTTTTCTACTTCCTTAAGTTCATTTCTTTTTATATATAAAAAGATGAACAGGAGAAATATGATGAAGTATGAAAATGGTGGTTTTTGTTTATTTTTAATAAAAGGCCATGCAATCATGAGTGACATTACTTTGTTTTGATGTTGTATGGTCTTGAAAGTCTCCAAAGTCATCCTTTGAGCTCTGAAGTCAATCCAAATAAATAAAATAAACCCACTTTCTATTTTGTGATTTTTTTTTTTTAGTAAGACATAAGTGGAATAAATATACTAGATTTGTACAGGGTGTACAATCTTAATTTATTAAGAGAGAGGTTTTACTCATAGACAATTTTTTTCAGTGACCAATGACTGCTTTTGGCATCAGTTTGGAGCTGAGTAATTTCCAGACTAAGATGAAACTGGACTTTGTTTTCATTTTGGAGTTCTTCAGTTTTTTCAGAAATTAGACTTCAAACTGTTAGCTTCTGTGAGAAAAAAAAATGGTCTTTTTCAATTGGTAGATGAAAAGTTAGTATTTCCTTCTTCTTTTTTTTTAAAAAAATTCTTTTTAATTTTTTTTTTCAGATTTCTCTCTATGTCTGACGTTATCAAACAGTCTGAAAGCAGGTTTACCTGTAAGGTAGGTTTGATTAAAGCTGATAAAAACCTGTTACATGTATGAACATAAAACATCTAATTAAAACATATATTAGAATCTTAGAATGGTTTGGGTTGGAAGAGATCTTAATGATTGTCAAGATCCAGCTACCTGCTGGGACACCAGCTATGCCTTCAACACTTCCAGGGATGAGGCATCCACAACTCCTCTGGGCTGAACTGAACTGAAATATAGATCACAACGGTTTTCTATTCTTTTATACAAGTTCTGTGAGTTGAGCTGGTGTTCTGCGTTATCATAAACAAAATGTTTTTCAAAGTTTTCACCTTTTGTTGAGCTCAGAATCTGATGAGTGGTCACTGTAAACGATTAAAAGATATGTATGAAAAATACTACAATGGAAGGAACAAAATAGAGTATATTTGGGAAGACATCAGGAAGTGAAACTTGCCTTCTGTCTTAAACAATGCTGCTAGAAAGCAGGGAGATATCTGTTGAACCAATTCTTTTGTTCTGCAAGGTTTCTGTGGCAGTAGGGAAAGGGTCCCAAAACGATGCAGGAATAGGATGCTTGGCATTTGTGGCCTTCTTTGACTATGATGAATTGGTTTAGAAAAACAAGGTGAAAAAAACACAAGACTAAATTAGATTAAGAGTTGCTGCATGTTTTAGACGCAAGAGTACTTTATGTGACCTGAGAAATCCAAGCAGAAATAATTCGAATTCTGTTAAGAGCTAGTGTTTAATTATGGCTGACAAGAATTTAATTATTTAATCAAATAAGGTTTTATTACTAATTCATCCATCTGTAGAACACCATGAAAAAAGTAGAAGATTTTCAAAGATGTCTGTACAAAAATGTAGCCTGATGGGTTCCAAATATGATAATATAAGAAGCTTGATGCAAGCTGTTGACTTTTTTAATTTACATCAAAAGGATTTGATCATGAAGCAGTTGGTGTTCAGCAAAACTTCTTACTATATCAACTTAAACTTTGTCTTCACTTTTCTTGGTAAGGGTAGTTTTGGAAAAAAATTAGCCATGATACTGTATGAAGTGTGATGAGTGGGGAAATGGAGCCTGCAAATGTGACAATGGAAGAAAAATAGTTTTGGGAATTTAAGAAATGGAACTAAAATAATGTTATCTGACACAGAAAATGAAGGGATTAGTAATACATATACTTTGAAACATCGATTAGCATAATAAGAGTGATGTGCTAATGTCAAATGAAGAAATGACAATACATTTCTTTGAGGAAAAAAGGCCAGCCTTGAACACCCATAACCAAATAGCAGGTGACATCTTGCTTCCAGTGAAAGTGCAATGAAAAAAATAGGTATTATACTGAAATAAAATGATGAATGCTCACAGAATCCTTTCTCTAAGCAAAAGTGTTAAGTAAGTAGTGAGGGAAAAGGAATTTTACCTGTGCCTCTGATTTGCCCTTTAGGCACTAAGGCATTAGAGTTCTGAAAGAGTTGAATTGTTTTGCAAATTCACAGGAAAAATAGCTAAACCAAACTCACAAAATCAACTGACTGGCAACTGCCCCAAAACTATTATGATTAATTAGGTTTCAAATAGGCAAGTTGATGACTTACAGGTTCTGAGGATTCAAGTAAGGGTATCCAGTTGTAGTGCGTAAGTAATACTGCTGAATGATAGGCAGGAATCAACTACAGATGGTGCTGATGGGCTTTTTGCACAGATTAATTTGCATCTTTTTTTCTCCCGTGCAGTGAATCCCTCAACTATGCTTCTGAAATATCAAGGTTAGAAATGAGAAGTTAGGAAATATTTCCAGCATCTACAACATGTTAGCTCCATAAAATAAGCAATCAGCCCACCTGTTAACTTGGAACTCAAACACATAATTAAACTTATATCAAGCTTTGCTGTAAATCCTGAACTTCTTGAAATCAAGGAAACTCAGCATAACTTAAAAGCCGAAAGTTCTCAGAGAGAAAGCAGTGACTTAGTAGAGCCTCTCCCGTGTGTGTTGATGCAAATGGGAAGATTCAAACTGGATACAAAAGATGCTGTATAGAAGAGCAGAGAAGTATGGGATGGCAGCTGAAGGAGCATAGGAAGACACTGGCAAAAGGATTTGCAAAGCTGACAAGCCGAACCAGGCAGTTAACTCATGTAAAACAAAACATATATAGTAAATGCAGATATAATGTGGAATTAAAAACCAATGAAGAAAAAGCAAGGTGCATATTGTGTTAGCAAGCAGATAAAAGAAGCACCAAGTAGGCTCAGGAATGAACAGGAAATAATCATCATTATCATACTCATAGCAAAAGACAGGACACTGATGACTCACCACAGCATCTCTTCCCCAAGTAAACAATTAAGGGGACTGGAGGGCAGTGGAGGGTGAACAGACAAAAGCCTCAGTTCTAGGAAGTGTGTGTAGCCATTGTCATTCTACCATTGTAATGACTTTAACCATAATAGTATTCTTCCCCTCTTTGGGTGGTAATTATATAAATTACATGAATTGTTGGCAGACAAAATTTGAATGACACAAACAAGGAATTCTTGACTTTGCATATAAGTTATGTTTCTTCTGCCTAATATGTAGTTTCTAGATCATGTACCAAATGCAAAATACCATCTTTGGAATTTATTTTACATTAAGTACAATATAATAAAAATCACCAAGGCAGCAGATGTAAAACATTAATAACTTCCCAGCTTCCATGCATTACATGAAAACAAGCATTAATCCATGAATTACATGAAAACAAGCATTAATCCATAATCTTTATGATTCCAGCATTGACAGAAGTTATGGTTTCCAGTAGAAACACTGCATCTGTATAGGAAGATCATGAAACAAGTAACACTTCAAGATGGAAAAAGGCCCTAATCTATAAACTTGAAGAGTGACATCCAGGTGACTGTTTCATGTACTTCTGTTGCTAAATGACCATCATTAAAGATGTGGAATCAACCACAATTTATCTCTTCTTACTTTTCAGATCTTAGAAATGTTTAGTTGAGAGGATGCATTCATGATCACTGAGCTGTAAGTGTCCTTCAGCAAAAAACCCAGTTGTTCTACATAATTAGTTCGATTCATCCTACCAATAGTGCAGGATATATCTTAGTCAGGCACAAGGTCTAACAACTGAGGTTGCTCTACATTACTGAGCTAATGCATATTGCTTCAGGAGACAACAGATATCAAAGCTATCTATGCAGTGAATGAGTGCATCCCACGTGTGTGAATCCCTGTGTCAGTTTCTTCCTGTTTCAACCCAATGAATCAGGAATGCTTTGCAATGCATAAACCAAATCAGCTCAGTGTGGCTCATGAGAACTTCCTCCTGACAGTCAAAAATGGGCCTGACCCCAGAGCAAGCCCAGCTATTGCTCGCCCTGTGCATGACCAAGCAAGAATGTGCAGCTCATCCCAGCTGTGGAAAAAGTTCCACCTGAAATTTAAAAATTGTTTTTTGGCCTCCATAAATTGGTCTGCCCTGCTTGGAGAACAAAAATAATATTGTAACAGTTAGAAGAGTGGCACTGAGACTGAAATGTTTGTGGGCACTACCAGGACAAGATCAGCAAGGTGCTTGCTAAGTAGAGGAGGAAGCTGAAGACCTTGAGAGAGAGTAAATGCTTCAGTCACACTGTACATGTAAAATAAATGTACAGAAAACACTTTAAAAACCAAAACAAGGGGCAACTTTCAGGCCTGGTTTGGTTCATAAAATAGCATGTATAATCATGATAGTTTTCAACCTATGACTCACTTTGAGCCTATTATATAGTATCTTTTTACAGCTCAAAGTCAAATGTAAAAATGTTTATATCATATGTCATAACAGCTGTAGCATTTCAGTCTTTTGACTTGCATTTAATATCACCCCTGCTGTAACTGAAACTGGACCCAGTTTTGCACAGATAATTGTGAAATGTGAAACTACCAAGCTCTTTGGAACTATCTTTTTAACAAGTATTAGTCAAGTGAATGTCTCTTACCCTGAGTCAGGCTGGAGAATACTCAATTGATGGTGCTTGCTTTCATCTCGTATGGAGCTCCTGGGCTCTGTCACAAAAATATTCCTCATTTCATGATTCACTGGTCTGAGGCACCACAAAATTCCCTTTGGAAACGTTACAGCTGATCATCTCCATCTGTCTCTCATACATGCACAAACTTCACAGCTGCCACTTCCTAAAATCTGTATGGTATTTTAGATAGCAGCTTAATAATACTACGGGAAAGGCCTGTGCTTTTATTCTTGTTTGTTGGTCAAATTCTGTTGCTTTTGAACCCTAGTGGGAAGCAAAGAATTATGATTTCTTTAAAAGTTTTTGTTTCTGTTCTGGTTAGTAGTAACTTCTGCTTACAGGCATTCATGCATAATTGAAGTTACTGAAATAAATGAAAAATGTATGACCTTACATAATGCAAACCTAGTGTCTGATTTGCCTTGTGCAATACTTTTGTCACTGACACATGTACATGATATACTATTTAATACTTCTTTCCTCGTGACCAGTTTTAAAAATAATGACAGTATATTACTTTATATAGGGATTCTTTAATTTCACCAGTGTCATTATAAATTACAGATTCTACCACCATGAATCAAAGACTAGTATTTTCACATTATTTTTACATATAATGTTACTGCATTTTTTGAGACCGTCTGTATACAATCCCTTTGCAGTTAGAATAACTTTTATTGCTCAGTGAGACACAAAGAACAAATGACATTACATTTGGTAATAAACAATGCCAGATTCTCATGGGACATCCAGCCATAAGATCAGAAATTATCTGCATTAAAAATGTCAATCTCTGTAGGTAAAAAAATGGTCAATTTCCACATCTAGACCACTTTGGAGAAATGCTTTTCAGAGCAGAGATGTAATCCAGCCTGCCACATGGACTCTGTGTGTGTGATGTTGCAGCCATGAGTGATGACAGTTCAGCTGCCTGCAACATTGGCTTGGAGAATGACTTCTGAGTCCCATGCAGTTTGATTCTCCCAGGATCCTTCCCTGGAAAGCAGGGTTCAGTCAGGTTAGTGGGCCTTGAAGGTGCTCCTGAAAGCTAGTGAAATAGAGGAAGGGAGTTCAGGATGTCTCCAGCTTGACCCAGTCCTCAGGACTGCTGTGGCACATCGGCAACTCTGCAGCACTCCATGCCTTTCTCTCACTCCCTTCCACAAGTCCACACTGCATTGCTTTAAAGATGAGTATGGGTCATACTTTTTTAATATTTATTTTAAATTAACACAGCTTTAGTAATGTTAGTACCATTTCTTTCCTTGCAATAAAATAATTCTCCCCATGTTTATTGGTGGCATAGGAGAATAGAGGTCAGGTCTATCATCAGAGGTTTGTTAACTCTGCTTTGCTAACCCACCTGGCTCCTTGGGGACATTATCCATGGTACCTGCTGTGATGTGCATGAAAGCATGAAAATCCTGGAAAGAGTTTACCCATTTGTATGATTATGCAGTTAGAGTACTCCCTGGGGACAAGCAAAGACACAGGCTAGAGACAGTCTTCCATGGTCTGTTTATGTATTTCACATGCACCACTCCTAAGCTGCTATGCATAGGCAGTCCTTGGAGCAGACACTGCAGCTGAGGTCTCTTCCCACCCAGGAGAATGACCTAAAAAACAAGCAGAGGAAATGTGTTTCCTTTTGCATTCTGATTAGAAGTGGTACAGATGTTATTCAACCCCCAGCTCTCAGTTAGGTGGAGCAGAGGGTCAGGGTTCTTTCTTGTGATGTAGGTTTGAAAATTCTCAGGCAAAGGAGGACAATGAACCTGGCTTCCTCAAACTGTGACTGAGATGGCTGCTATCAGGATGGAATATGAGCAGCAGGTGTGGCATTGACCTCTGTCATGAGGCATAATCCACTCAGACAGCCCTGAACCTGCTCAGAGAATGTTTAAAGAATTAAAACTCTTCAGGAATGAGCTAAACTTTTTAGCAGCAGAATTTTGGACATAAGCAATTAAAGTAAGAGTTCCCCAAAAGAGAGTCTGGTTTGGACATAACTCCTGCATAATTCTTTGAATTTAAATATCATAACCTACTAGGAAATTAATCTTTATCATGCTTCTAATACCTAAATAATTTGTCCTAGTGTGTCCTGACTGGCATTTAGTTCAATACCCAGCAGTATATATGGGAAGATTTATTGCAAAACACAGATACAGGGATGGGTCAAGGACAGTTTTTGGATCACACTGGTTTTCTCTTGAGGCCCCTCTTTCACTGTTATACACAGGACTGGCCTTTTTCAAATTGGACAATATGACTTTATTATAGACCAGCTGTTTAGGTTCCAGGACCCTTCATGTGTTGAATTTCTTCTTCATATAGATTTCTATTAGTTAAATTCCTTGCTGGTTTCATAGGTAATGATGTTACTTCTCTTATATTAATAAATTGGAGGAAGCTTTAAAAATTTCCTTAGAAGAAACTGTGCATTTACTGCTGCAGAGTATTTCCAGCTAACAACAGTTACTGTCAGGCATAATTGGATGCTAAAAGTTTCTTTATTGAGGTCACATTGACAACCTAAATTAAAATTGATAATCAAGAGTTAGGCCTGTTCTCTTGCCTGGACAGGAGCTGTCTTTCACACCACCCTATGCAATCTCAGCAGAGGTGTTTAGGCAGTGAAATTGTATTCCCTGTATTTTTAGCATTGTGTAAAAACGAGGAGAAATAGCTTCAGAATATCAAAGTTCTGGGATTCTGTGAACACAGGGTTACTCCTACTGGTTATTTTTTCCTGTACTGATGGGATACTTTAAAGCAGTAGAAAGCCAGATTGAACTTCCCATAGTCCTTTACAAGTACTCGCCGCTTTCCACTTTAAAGGGCAGTGGGAAATTTAGTTTAGAAAAACTAATTCAGTCCTCTTCCCAAACACAGACACCTAAAAATGAGACATCCTCAAAGCTGGATTTGAGGTGCTCTGGATCTGGGCCAGGGATTTTATGAACTTGTTTTTATTGAGGGATAGGAAGGAAGTATGACAGTACTCAGTGTCTAAATTAATATGTTGCACAGCACAGCATGAATGTTGTTGTGGTAGATTTGTTATTGCTGACAACAAATGGGAGAGAAGAAAATCTCAGCTGTTTACTTTTATGACTGGCCTATTTATCTAAAACCTTACCTGTCTCACGTGGAATTATAGATGACTGCTAAATAAGCAATATGTATGCATTGCACCTGAATAAAGTACTGCTTAAGAAAGAATACCTACTCAACTTCCCAGAAGCATAACAATCACTCTTCAACCTTCCATTCTTAAATGGAAGGAGAAAATATATTAAATACACCTGGAGATATACTGTGTTGATGCAAACACTGCTAGCATATGTATATAATATATTACACTTTACTGAGTGTCCATGAATTCCTGAAACCTCTAAATCCATCAGGAAATAAATGACATTGCAGAAAGACAAAACAAGGTAAAATAGGACACCGTGAGAAATGAACCATTTTGTTGGTGGAATGAATTGATACTTTGCAGGAAATGCCCCCAGAGAAGGTGTGACCAATTCCTGCTGAGCTGTCTAATAGCATCAGTGTACACTCTGCAGACGGTTGTAGGCCAAAGGCTAGAACAGAAAAAGAAAGGACATTCACAAAGGAAGCAGATAGATTTAAGAGACAGAAAAAACTAATTAGATTTTTCTGGTAAGTTCACAGCCCACTGTTCACTTTTTGAGACAAAACTGATTACACCTCTGTGTTATTTTGAATCATTCTTCTGCTTTTGTTAGTATCGATGAGCCATAAAGACATTTTGAGGACTCTCAATTTTTGCCTAATGCAAAAAAAGTGTGACACTTTTCATATCCGTGTTGTTTGGGTTTTTTCAGTGACTACCAGAAATCTGTCACAAAGCAAGCTTGAGTGGTTTTTTCTTCTGTTTGTTTGGTTTTTGTTTCATTTGGGTTTTTTTTTTTTCTTTCTTTTTGTTTCTATAGGCATTAGATTAGGTTCAGAAGATAATTTGAAGTCTCCCTTCTTCAGCTTTTGGTCAGCAGGAACAACTGTTGGACTGGAGGAGTGTTCTCCAAACTGTGGTCAGCATTAAATCTTGCTCATAAGGCAGAACCATCAATGTAAAGTGCAAACATTGAAAATCATGCCCATTTCTGATATGTATAAAGGTTTAGTTCTTTGTAGAAGCTCCTCTTGTTTACACACTGTGACCAGAACACAGAAGGGGCACAGGTAAGCGGAAGCGGGTCTGACATGGGGTTTGCACTGGATGAACCAAAGTAATTCTAATGATTTTGATCAAAGTAAAAATGACATCCAATCTTATTTCTTTATCTGATTTTAGCCATGATAAACTGATTCATATTTGAGCTCCGTACTTATAGTCCTAACAGTTATGATTCCCATTTGGCTCATTAAAGCTTTCCTCTGGGTTCATGCTTTAAGTCAAGGGTATAAGTATGGATTCAGCTGGATTCAGCTCCCACCCTTTTTGCTTTTACATTTTGCATTTGCTGCAAGGTCGATGGGAAAAGATGTTCAATATAAATCATCCTCAAGGGTCCTTATAAGAAACACAGCTGTTCAATGATGGCAAAAGCTGTTTAGAATTCCTCTAACACCGATTCAGTTAACTACTTTGCCATTCTTCAAAAGTATGCAATTTTAACTTTTGTCATCTTTTGTGACTTTATGTCACACCATATAGAACAAAGTCAAAACCTTTCTGAACAACATTAGAAATTAATTATATTAAATCAACAACAATGACACTCTCAGCTAAGCCTTAGAGTCCTAGAAAAAAAACCCCAACCAAACAAAACCTTAATATTTTTGAGAATTTTTCCTTGAATCAAAGCTAATTAGATTTTTTCCTCTCCTTAGTTCTGTATTAACTCATTGCTATATCATTTCTTCATTATTTGTCTGGGTTTATAACAGCATGATTGAACTGTAAATACTTAAAAAATGTTAACAGTGGCTTTTTTATTTTAGTCACAAATTTTCTGTTATTCAAAGGTAATAAACCTCAAAATTGGTGTTAACACATCTTCTTGGCTTAGTCTTTCAGGACTTATCGATATAAGTTATTCAGGCATGCCTAATTTTAAAATGCTTAAAATTACTGCCTTCTGTTTTGTGTCCTTGGTTGTTATTGTTGGGAGCTCTAATACACAATGACTTCCTTCAACTGCAGGTCAAGAACATTTGTTGAATATAGTCTTCCCACATTACTGACCTATCAGTTCTGCCCAATTGCTGCCCACAGCTGGTGTTAGGGCTCCTGCTCCTGTCTCCTAGAAACCTTCTTGGTTTTGCATATTCTATAGGCTTTTACTTGCTCTTCCCTTCTTCTACCTGTTTTTTCCTGATTCCATATAAGTTCTAATAATTATTCTCACAGATAAGGCTCATCTCATAATTTTCTGTTTTTACTCTCCTCCTAGATGAGGCTAAATTATTATATGCTGTATATAGCCTTCTCTCCATGTGAAATCTATAAACTTATTTAGCATTTTTAACCTCATTTCAATTATCACTCTTTTTGTTTCCTTATTATAATTATCTTTCCCACTTGACTTAACTTTTGATTAGTTTCAGATTGTTGAAGCTGAATCCCTTGAAGCACAAAAATTTCCTGCTGAGGGTTCATTCTTCTTCATTCCTCAGATGACAAGTATAATAGTCACTTAGCTCAGGAAGGTTAGTCCTCTTTAACTAGTGAGATGAGACATAACATAGGATTCCTTCAAGCTCGATCAGAAAATTGTCTAAAATATTTTTAGATATATCAAGGGCATTTCAGCACTGGCAGAAAAAGACTTTCAGCCTTTCCTGGTTTTAGTTGAACATACACAAGGTAATTCTGTTGCTTTTCAATATTTTATAGCAGGTAGAACTGGTCAAATGTTTTTGAATTAAAAAGTGTGGTTGGCAACTTTTTATTTAATAAATAAGTTTTTTAAGCAGATTAATGAAAAGGGCTTGAATGTTTTCTTAAGATTAAAAGAAGTCCTTCTGTTTGAGTTCTAGCTTTTAGACACACATGTGAAAGGAAAATAGGTTGACTTTTAAAGTGAGGGTATCAAATAATAACAATTAATAGAAATACTGTGTGCAAACACACCTTTGAAATCCTTCTGATGCTCCCACACATGGATTTTTCTTCTCTGGCACACCATATTGCGGTAGGTGGAAGAGTATAGAGTACCCGAGATGAAGCAGCAGGGGGCCTCATCCACGTGTTTGGATCTGCATATAGGGCAGCTTCGTGGAAGTGGGGCTGTGGTTGGGATAATTGTTCCCTTGTTTAAGGGAACTAAGCAAAACTCCCTGGCTCTTCCCACCCATTAGCAGCTTCTGTTGTCACATAAGCACTGCTGCAGGTATGGAGGCACATGTGCCCTATTGCATGTGAAGGAAAAGAAGGAAGGCATGAAAAGGTTTTGGAAGGCTTTACTTTATCTTCCAGCCAAGTATGCTTTTGAGCAATTCAAACCAATGGCATGCAGCACTGCTTCCTCTGCTCACTCAAAAATTCACTGAAAGGGCGGAGCAGGGAGCCACCTCTGGGAAAGAGCAGAGAGTACACTCCCCCATCCTGCTGGAGCAGGAGCAAGAGCAACGCCACTGCAGAATTTCCGAGTCCTTCTCAGAGAGAGCAGCAGGAAGCTATTTTTAGGAGCCCCTTGGTCTACTGCAAATTGCCATGTTGTTGATGTGGTAATCAATGGTAACAATATCATTTTACAGCCGTGAAGTTACCCGGAGTGAGAGGGCAGAATTAGCAGCTTCTCTTTGGTTGTGTGTACACAGCCATGGTCTGGGTTTTCAGGTAATTTATTTTCAAGTGCTGCTTGAAAACAGACTGGATTAAGACAAAAATAGTATTGTGATTCCAAATGTTTGTAATTTCTGGAAAGTATTTTATATTTGGATTTAAGTGATAGAGAAAAAAAAATATTTCCATGTTAACATATAGGTTTTTATCCCATGGAGTTTAACATTCTGGCAATCTAAAGAGAGCTGTCACATAAACCATAGTAAAGACAGAAATATGTCACTGAATTATTTACTTCCCTGAAAGGAAATAGAGAGGTGTTGCTTTTTGTACATAAAAATTCAGCGGCACACTCACCTCAGGAAATTCAACTTCTTTCTGCACAGGATGAGATTTATTAGTGCAAGGACATGAAGCACTTAACTCAGGAGATATTAATTACCAGACCCAGGAGGAACTCGTTACAGTAAATCAGCAACATAAACCTATCTCCATGCACAAGGCTGTGCACTGTCGGTCACTTTTAAACAGAACAGCTTTATATTTCTTTTAGTTTCATAAAATGATGTCAGTGACATCATCTCTCTGACAGATTGATCTAATTAAAATAATCACAAACAGACACATTTGGAAAATCTTCCTGTTTCTTGGTCATGGAAAGTTGACTATTATGGAAGCTATTATACTCTCTGGGCAAAAAACTATATCTGGGAAAAGATGAGGAAGAGTCTTGCCCTCCCTAATTTTTTCTGTGATTCTGTTCCTGACAGTTAATGTACTCCTTTGCTATCCTTTTGCTAGTGTTGTGTGGCTGCTTCTGCAAAGAAGCACTAAGAACTCAAAATGTCCCCCAATATATTTAGAGGAATCAACAAGAGGGGGAAAATAGGGATGAAATGAGAAATTCTCATTGAGACTTAGCTTAATTTGTATCTGTCAATACAATACATATTTCCAACGTCATGGGAAGTAAGTTTTTTTTAATGTGCCAACTGAAGTAATGCCATTTAGGATCATGGAGGCAACCTACATGGCAAGAGAACTGCTTTAAGCTCTAGTCCATGAGTAGATTCCTGCAAACATTTGGAGCATTATTACTTAGGTTGTGAAAACTACTCAAAAGGAGTGTGAACTGGCTGTTTAGAGTCCAGGTTATATCAAATCAGTAGGCAGCATTTTATATACTGGTGTTTTTCTAGTAATTTCAACATTTATCTTTTTATTTCTTCTTTCAAATGCATTTATAACAAAATGCAGAATAGTATTTCTCCATCTTCCAGTATGTATTGCTTCACTCTGTTTCATATTATTATGGTAGTCAATGTGAGTTAAACACTTGCATTTTATATGATGTGATAGTCATAACTCACATTTCAACAAGAATTATCTGTATCATTATAAACAAAATATTTCACATTTTAATTATTTAGAATGGCATGTATGAAAACCAGTAGTTCATAAAGTGCCATTTTTTGACATCTCACAGTAATTTTAAATGTTTTTAAAAAACCCTTAAGCACCTATTTTTAACCAAAGGGTACTGCCTGTAAAAGGAAGATCATGTATTCCAACTTCAATATTTAATGAACTCTAAAACAGTACCCTGAAAACAAGACTTTAGTTTTCATGGGTAATGAATCAGAATCTAAAAATGTAGTTGGTGATGGCTTTCAAAGCTAAATTCCCAAGAAAAACAGAAGCAGGACTTGCAGAAAAACTAGGTGTATAAATCATCTTATGGGAAGCCCTCATTAAGTGATTATTCCCTTCCGCTCTTAGGATGCTTCTCAAGGTTGAGCTTTTTAGCTTTTGCCTTCAGTTTTCACTTATGTTGGTAAGATATAAATGTATTCCAGTGTGTGAGACAATATCAACAGTTTATATATTAGAAATAACATTTTTACAAGGAAATCAGAAATATTTGTGTCTTCATATATCACCTTATATCACCTTTTTGATCAATGCTTTCAGTTGATACTCCTCCTTAAGAGGAAACAGATGACTACATTAAGAAAAACCATTGTGACTACAACCCCTCACTGTAACAGAGAAGGTGGTGTTAATGAACATGTTTTAATAGTGCCACTGGGGAGCAATTGAGCTGAAAAGCTCCCATATTAATATTTCAGGGACTGATATGTAAATGAGCTGCTGCACTGAAGAGTCTTGATGTCCTTCATAAGGCATCTGCCTTGTTGGTAAAAGAGAACATGAGCGACATTTCCTGGGGGTGGCAAAGACTTTTCAGAAACAGTATTTCATTGAAGCACTGCAAGACATCATTTATTTACAGTTAAGTAGTTTCTGGTTTTATTGCTTTTGTTGGCTTTTTAAAAAGAATCAAATTGGAAAAAACAGAAATAAATGACTCAGAGCTCTCACTAGTTTTTAGCAGCACTACTGTCCACACAGCTGCCAAAACAGTTTCAAACATCTTCCTTCTCTTGTGGTGATTGTGAAAGAAGGATGCTGTTGTTTTGGTGGGGCTGCTGCAGTGAGAGTGTGAATTATGAATACAGTGTTACACCTGCTTTGTGTTTAAAGAAACAAGAGCACAGCCTTGTCATTCTCAGCTTTGAAAATCATCAGTGTTTTTTCTTATGAAGTCTGAATTCCCTTAAGAGTGTGAAACACTGCATTATGTGTGTTAGTACTTTTTCAACAAATGCTTAATGTTTTTACTTGACAACGTTACCAGATGCCCCACTTCTCCACTGGGCATGATAAGTTATTTACAGAGCTATCAGAGTACATAAAATTCATGCACATATAGATATTTTATTATCCTCTTGTAAGTTATGTAAAAATCGTATTTTGTGAAGTCTTTTGAGAAGATGCAAGTGTGAAAGGTTCATACTGATACTCAGAAGGTCGGCAGCAGGAAAGTTACCAAAGTCCTAGAAAGCTTTGATCACTCTTCCATTGGATCCCCAAGGTTATGCTTGCTTTTCTTCCACATCACCTGGTCATCTTAAAAGCATCACCATTACAAAGAACCAGCTGGCCTCTTTCTGCTTTGCTGCATGCTGGGGAGGGGAAGGAAGACATGGAGTACTTTTATAGCTGGGTACCCTGATACCTACCCAGCCATTCAGTCTTGCTGCAGCATGTGTTGCTTCTCGAGGTCTTTAAACTTGTTGTATAAATGGGTGATTTCAAAGCAACACTTCATTTGTAAGGCTGTTTCCCAGCCCTTTCCCTGCAGCACATGGTCTGAATGTGTGCCAGTACACATTTCTGTATCTTATCACCAACACTTGTTAGTCAGGGTGTTTCAGGTCACAGTGTTTAAGGGATCTATTTGGCATAAAGTCTTTCTGACAGTAGGTCAGCCCAGAATGAGATTTTAAACTCCTGAAGTCTGAAGCCTGAGTTGCTCTGCCTCATGTGGATGCAGGTCATATAACACACAGTACATACCCAAAGCATTAAATATTTGTCATCTCTGTGACAAAAGTGCTTCATAAGTTACACACCTAAAATTCTGTCCCTTTTTAAACAGCAGCCCCTGCCACATAGCTCTGTGCACAAGAGGATGTATTTGCTAGAGACAACAAAGTGAGTAATTTCTTTTTACTAAGAGAAACCTGACACAGAGATTCTGCTAGGACTTTATCAGCCCACAAGCAATTGCCTAAAGGTAAAATTTCCATTACACCCATTCAGTCCTTGTGCAGGGGGGGTCTGGAATTGAGGTAACCAATTATCCCAGGCAATCTTTTTTTCTATTAAACGTTGTCTGAAACCCAGGAAATATGTACAGCATCCACACATGCTGAATGTAAGAGAAATCCAGAGGCAGACTGTGAAATATGACTCAATCTCTTTCCAATTTGCTGATGGGACCACTGAGTTGCATATTTCCTATATGTGCAATTCACAAAAAATGTTGCAATTTTGGTTTTAAAGTACTGTTATGAAGGTTTCTGCTCTCCAATGGAGTGTTGTGGATACAAATGATGTCAAGCTGATACATACAATGATAGACCTTCAAAGAGATCACTACTAGTCATGAGCAAAGGGAAGAATAAAACACACAAGATGGAGCTGCAAAGAGAAAGAATAAGAATGTGCATTATGTCAGTGTGTGTGTGGCAAACTCAAAGACAAAAATGTTTGAGAAGCATATTTCATTTGAGAAGCATATTTCATTCTCTAAACCCATATTAAAAGTTCAGTGATTTATAGATTTGAAAGGGTTCCAAATAAATATACCCCAGACAGACATGCCAAGTGTTTCTGATTAGCAAATTAGCTAAATTATATGCAAAATATTCTGTAATTGAATTTGGAAAAAAAAAGCAAATTGGATTTGGGAAGGTTAAATATAGATCTTATGGTAAAAATTTTGGTAATGAGACAGACGAAAAATCAAATTAAAATTACTTTATTTTCTACACTCTAATAAATGGATTATCTGGGTACTGTATCTGCTCATACATCTATTTTCTGGCACTAACAAAAATCAGCAATTTCACTGGAGAATTGTAGTTAATATTTGAATTCAGAATATTTGAGTTGACAGTTTTAGCTCCTGGATTCTCTGAGAATTCCCAAGTACTTTTGCATAGATACTCAACTCCACTATTGACAAAAATGCTTTTTCAAGGAAATGTGGACTAGAGCTATGTGTCAGTATGGACAAAGATTTATTTTTCAGATACTGCATGATGATCTGCTTTGATCTAAACATGTTTATAACAATATGCAATTATAATTATTTTGGATGTTCTTTAGGACAGGAATTATATGAAATGCATTTACAGTGCAATGTATCCATCACACTTTTAATTAAGATAAAAAGCAATGAATGAATTAATTACAGAGCAAGCTGATATGGATGCTAGTCTGACCTTCATGATTGCATATTCATGGGGACTTATTTTTCTCCTATGAAAGTGAGACCTGCCAATCTGGTTTTGTTTTGTAGCTGACTCTCAGATTGCGTGTCTTTCAGCTAGCAAAATTTAAAAAGGACACTCTTTTTGCTTCTGATAGATTCGGTCAGCATTGTATCTTGACTCTTAGCTAGACCCTCACATTTTTCAGCAGCCCATGGTGTCTTGGTAACAGAGAACCTCTGCCTTGCCTCACACAAAGTAAATCTTGCCCTTCGCTCCAGATGCCTGGTAAATTCTAAAAGGTTTATGTCAGCCGTAAATGAGCACCCTTAAGACTGGCTTGTGCGTGGGTGACTGCCCAGAGTTTGTAGTCTCTGCTCAGATGAATGGAAAGTCATGAGTGTGGCCCAACTGCAGGTGACCCTCACTAAGTCATGGACTGGGGTCAGTGGGTGAGTCTTACCCCTGCAAACAGTGCTCTGTGAAATGGTGTCAGGAGCAGCTGGGAGCGCAGCTTGCTTCTGCACACTAATCTTTTACCCAGATTGGGATTCACAGAGCTGTTGCAGGCAGCCTAAGGCTCACCTTGGGAGCCCAATACTCATCCAGATATGTCTAGTGGTATATAAACAACCCATTAAACACTTGGTCACTCAGGGACCCTTCTCTTCCAGACGATGCCCTGGAGGTCCTCAACTGGGATTTGTTTCCAGATTTGCTGTCAGTTTGAAAAAAAAAGCTGATCTTGAGAAATGGCTCAGAGGAACAATATAGAAATGCCCATCAGAGCCATTAGAGAGCTCTGGGAAAATCTGAAACTGTGGGACAGCATGAGTAAAACCCATCTACCTATTCTCTGAAACAAAACAGGAATTCAATACAATTTTCTTTAATGTCAATGATTGCAGCGAACTTTTAATTAAGAAAATACATGTGAAGCAACACAGTTCTCTGCTGAAGCATTTCACTTCTGCACTTGGTACAATGCCAGGAAAATCCTTCTTCCAATTCATCTTGTAGATGAAACAATTAATCAAGCTACTCACATATTTTCAAAATGAGAAACAGAGTGCCAGATTTCCTGCTACATTCAACCTGTTTTTGATGTTTTCCTGATGGAGCTTTCCAAAATTCTGTATATTTTCCATTAAGCAAATTTTTCATTGTTTAATGTAAGCTCCACTTTGATTAGGAAAATTGCTGTAGGAAGGAGCAGCAATCTAAAAAAAAAACCCCAACAACCTGCACTCTTGCTGTATAACTTCCTTGTGGCAAGGATCTGTAAAAAGTTATTGCTTCTCAATTATCACTTCCTAGCTGATCTTTGAGAAAGCAAAGCTATTGCTCACAGGAATGTTAGCAAACTATGTGTAAACCATGTGGGTTAGTTTGGCATCAACAGAAGCAAATAGAAGGAATTGCTATTTTTGTGCTATCAGTCCTGTAATGAAAACAGAACACATTAGAAAAATGTGATAAGATAGAGAAGTTCTATGTGTTTTTTTACTGTATCTTGCTTCTCATCTTGTGTGGAAGATGCTGGTATGGGATAGCTAGTGACTTTTGGTGTGGTGCAACACCACTTGAGATCACAAGTGATTGGCTAGTGTTCTCTCTTCCTTTTTCTCCTGGGGCATATATCTTAGATTTGAGCACTGAAGATCTCATTGGTGTGGGCTTTCTCCTACTGCCCCATTAGGGCCATAATGATTATCACAAAGCAAGAGTGTCATTTTCATTTACAAGGGATGATGAGCTACACAGAAAGGAAAGATGGGTTTACCTATGGAGGAGAGACCTTTTGGGAAAATATGTCTCAGCCCATAGCTAGAGTCTGTGATTTCGTTAATCTGAAAATTCACTGGAAATAAAGTGCCCAGTTATATCTTTTGTTGTGGACTACTTTGTACACTTCGTAATGGAAAAATATTCCCTACCAGTTCAAGATGTACGGGGATGTATGTGGACTCTTCCACCACCACTACAAATCCAACCATACCATTAAGATCTGGACAAAAGGACACAGTGTTGGCAAAGAACCAAAGGATTATTATGTCCTTGGGAAGCTCAGTAGATAAAACATCATGAGATCCTTGAGCAATAGTGTTTGGCATACATAAAATTCATCTTCAAAAATTTATCTCAGAGTATTTAGAAAGCAAAACTGGGAAAGCTGTGTTTTTTTCTCACTTTCTTCTGCATTTTTGTTTTCATTTTCAGAGGAGAAGGCCGAATTGTGTTTAAAATGAAGGTGTTTGTGACTATAATATAGAAAAACATCTGCCATTTCCAATTAAACTTGTTTTCACTGACAATCATTGGTGCCTCACATTTCCTCCATTTGCACTCTTGAGAATAAGGGAAAGTCTGTAGAGAATGTTGTTTCCTTTTTCAGTCCCATTTTTATGACTGTAACACTCTTGGAACATGTTTATCAGTTTTCAAATATACTTTTAAACACACACTGCTGATGTACCTGATATTTATAAATATTCACAAGATTTGAATAAACTCTCAGGCTGACTGAATTGGGTCTAAATTATGAAGCATGTAAAGAATTAATGGATGCAACTAGTTTCCAGAACTTGGAAGGGAGTCAACTTCACCATCACATGACGTTTCCAGGTTCTTTTAAGGTTATCAATAAGCAGAAATGACACTTTTAAGCATGTTAACTCTCAAGAGGGAGGCTAAACTTTACTGCGTGGCAATTTAATTCCTGTCAAATTAGATGTAATGCTTCCATTGTCATCAGGTTGCACAGCACTCTCTCCAAAACTTGTTATCACTTTTACCAGTTTCCTGTATGGATAAGGCTTGGAAACCCAGGTAACCCTTTTTACAGACGTAGAATGGAAACAAATATAGGTAATTGTTCAGCCTGGAGAAGCAGAGGTTCTGGGGAGGCTTTATAGCAGCCTTCCTGTACCTAAGAGAGATATAGAGGGACTTTTTACAAGGACTTGTAGGGGTACTTGAATGACTTCAAGATGACAGAGGGTAGGTTTAGATTAAATATTAGGAATAAATTATTTCTTGTGAGTGTGATGAAGCTCTTGAATGGGTTCTCTGGGCAGAGAAGTGGTGAATGCCCCCTCTATGGCAATTTCTAAAGACAGGTTGGATGGGGCTTTGAGCAGCCTGGTCTAGTGAAAGGTGTCCCTGCCCATGGTGGGGGCATTGCAACTAGAGGATCTTTAAGATCCCTTCCAACCCAAACCATTCCATGATTCTCTATATTAAGGCAATTTCTGCAATGCTATGTTTGTGTTTAGAGGAACAAGCAAAACTACTGAAATGCACTGCTGAACTATGTCTGCTGAGAATTTGAAATGTTCCTGTATTTTGCCTGGGTCTATATTGCTTCTCTTCCTACACTATTTATTTATCTTACAGGCAATATCTTGAAAAATACTTTGTTACAACCAAACTGTTCAGTGATGTGTCACCTTTCAGTCTTCACAACCTTAGGGTAGGTATTCTAGGTCTTACTGTAACAGCTGCTTTACAAACTGCTGAAATGTTTACACAGGCTGGTTTTAAAACTCATGTCTAGCTTCAGGGTGTGTGACAAAATCAACAATTTTATGTGGCAATATCATACCACAAGCTATTTGAAAAAATAAAGGACTGTATCCTAACTCCCTACCTTGTTTAAGACACAGGCAATTACTGTGCCTGCAGGAGAAATACCCCCTTCCAGTTGGAATTCATCATAGCCATCAACCATGTTCAGGAGCTGATCACTTGTCTCACATACTAATGTGAGATGCCACTGATAACTGGGGCATGTCTATCCACTCTCAATTATTATCTTGGATGGAAAAAAATAGATTGTTTATGCAGTATGTTGGACACTACATATGAAAGCATCAACTTATGAAAGCTCTTACCATGAAAGTACAGTTCACCTTGGAGAAGATGCTCTTAGCTGTTCTGGTTAAAAATTGAGATTTTGAGGGTATGGCATCTCAAGATGCAAGGACTAAAGTCATGTAGTGAATGCCTAGAGCTGAAGAGGAAAATAGAGAAATTAATTTCCAGAGAACAGCTTTTTTTTTTTTTTTTTTTTCTCCTTGCATGCCATTATTGTTCTAGAATTGTATTACAGCCCATGGCTTAGCTGTGGTATGTGCTGTACTTGCATGGAATGAGATATTCCCAGGTACACGCATCTCACAACGAGATCCACAAGACAGATAAAAACAGACCAAGAATATAGTTGAGCAGTAGTATAAATTGAAATTTTATCTGATTATGTCAGAAAATCAAGAGCCTTTTTTTCCTACACATAGAGAGATCTTTGAGTGAAATCAGAAAAAAATCAGGAGCCAATATGAAGCAAAATAATGGATACAGCACCAGATGCTTATTTTTCTTCTGGTCATTGTTTTCCTGCTGCTGCAGGCACTGGGACTTCACAGAGTTCTCCACTTCCATATCTACTCACTGCCACTGAGCTGGGAAAATGAGTGGTTACACAACGGACAAAGGGTTTCTCAAATCTGAACAGCTTTCCAAGGAAAATGCAGTGTGGCAAAATTGCAAAACGCCTAAGCCAACAGACAAGTTGTGCAGAATGAAGTGTAGCATAGTCCTAGCTCTAATATGCACTTTCTGTGTGATCTTGGCCAAGTCACTTGGCTTTTTTTCTTCTAGGTCTTTCTCCCTCTTTTGGATGTAGTATATTTTAAACAGGTAATTTCTTTCAAAACAGACTTTGTACAGGAGTCTTTTATTAGCTGAGGCATCTAATAATCTCTAATACAAATTTCAATTACATGTGCTTTGCTCAGGGGCAAAAACATCTAGAAATGTTGCAGCCATTCTATTGACTACCTGGGAATGACAGTATAAATCAGCAGTGGTATAGTAAACATGGAATAGCTTATAAAGTAAGTGTTGACTTTCTCAGGAAATTTCTGATCTCATCTTGAGAAAATTGTTTTTTCCATTTTCCAGGAAGTTGTACCAAAAGATCTACAAAAGAAAGAGAGGTAAATTAAGCCCTTCATATAAGATACCAAAACCTCAGCCCAAGTGAAAGTGGTATATTAATCAGAATGGGGTACAACATTGTGATACACTGTTCATGACAGTAGTGAACAGTGGGAAGAAAATATTATTAGCTTTACTATAGATTTTTGGTTGGTTATTTCTCACAGTACAAGTCTGCTTCTGCTGTTGAGACACTCACTCTTCAAAAGGCAGGCATGACAACTGTTTTGAGATTATAATAAAGGATAGCATCCTCACTGTCTGCTTGAATCCTAGATCCACCAAGATACGCTTGATGCCACCACAAGATCCACATAGTGCAAAGTAGGTGGTCCCAGGGAGAGAAATTAGGTCACTCTTTCCTTTCTAACCAAATTCTGAATACCTGGGATGGTGGCTTTCGATCTCTTAGCCCTTCTTATGACTCACTCATCCTTTTTAATATTTTCTTATTGCTTTCTGCATACAGCAAGACTCAAGGTTAGAGTGGCTACTCAACACACCTGCCCACTCCATAATACCTGGTGTGAGATTATGAGGTAGGTCAGAAATGCCCTGTTTGGTCTAAAGCTTGTACATTTTTGCCAGATCTCAGAGTAGTTGATAGAGCAATTGGTTGAGTGCTCCTCCAGTACACTGATTGCAAAAACACATCAGGAATAAAGCTGACAGTTCCTAGCTCTGTTTGCACTCTCTCGTTCCCTTATGGGTTTGTTTATTGTATTCAAGGGAAAAAGGATGGGAATTGATAGGAGCACATGAACTACCATGACTTCTACATAAACTTAAAAAGTAATTGTTATCTCTAGTAGGGCATAAAAAGACTCAGTAGTAGATTAATCTCTAAAAACTCTCTGTTGCTAAAGGGAAAGCAGAGACACCTAATATTGTTACTATGGAAGTCTAGTGTAATATCAAAAATATTGAGATTTGTAAAGCAAGTGTTCCTTTTCACATTGTTTTCTTTTAAAATCCTGCAGGATTATAAAAATTTCACATGAGCACCTGCCCTTGGCAAATATACCTTTTCTACACAACCAGAGCAATGAGCAAAAAAACCCCAAACCAGCCTGAAAAAAGAAATGCTACTCATCTCTTGAAGGAACATAGCATAGGCACTCGATTTGGTGTTGTTAAGCTCTGCTGAGGTGCGAGATGTCTGTACCAGAGGCTATTTGGGCAGAGTTCCTTGGCTGTACAAATCTGGGATTAATGAGGAGCAGCAGGGAGGTGACATTTTACCTCAGTGTGATGCTGCTGAGATCAGTAACAGAACAACACATTCACTCTGGGTGGCCGCTGATGTAACAACATTTAGAGAAACTGGAAAGCATACAGAAAATAGCTGCAAACTAACTAAAAGTACAGAAAAAAAGGGCTTTTTTCTTTTCTTTTCTTTTCTTTTCTTTTCTTTTCTTTTCTTTTCTTTTCTTTTCTTTTCTTTTCTTTTCTTTTCTTTTCTTTTCTTTTCTTTTCTTTTCTTTTCTTTTCTTTTCTTTTCTTTTCTTTTCCCCTGACAGCCTGTTTCATTTAATTAAAAAATTAAAAAACCAACAACTTCACCCTCATGGTGGTACTTATACTATGTCATGGAGGGCTTTTCAATCCAGTAGTGAAACACAAGAATATGACTCAGTGGCGGAAATGATTAATAATTAGGAAGACTCAAATTGGAAAGTATGCATGATTTCTAATAATGACAAAGCTTTCACAACTGCCAAACATTATCAGGTAAGATTCTGCATTTACCATTTTTTAGTGTTTTTCAACCAATATTCCCCTGTATGTCATTGAACTCAGTTTAGGGATAGCTTAGGTTACTCACCATCAGTCCCTTCCTGGAGTTAGCTCAGACTGCAAGTGCTTGCCTTACACAACAGGGAATCTCTAGAGGAGTGCCCCTCCATGTCACCTTACACAGAGCAGAGGTAAACCCAGAGCATCCTGGAATTTCTGCCAGTTGACCCACACTGGGACATGTCATCCCCAGAGCAATGGAGCCACACTTTTCACAGGGATGCACCAGTTTGGAAACAGAGAACTAGCAGACATCAGCTGTTGGAACTGTGTATTGCAAAGGACAACTTTTTTCTTGGAGTCCACAATGCTGCAGTGTTAAGACAAATAAGGATTTCCTCGGTCTCTTTCTATGTAATAGTTCAGCAGATTTTGTACTCAGTTCTTCACATCCTCCTCACAGTATAAAAGGTCTGTTCAGCTGGAGACAGTGAGTGTTCTTGTAGGCCTTTAGTGTGGTTCCGGGATAATACCTCGTCTAGATCCCCCTCAGTCTAAGTTCGCAGGAGTCTGGAGCTAGCAGAAGTGTGCTAAAATGCTGCCACCTTGTGCTGGTTTGGCAGCAAACCTGGGCTGAGCATTCCCCTAGTACTGCCCTCGGGATTGGATGCTGTGACCCGGCGCAGCTCTGTCCGGAGGCAGGGCAGGGAGCAGCCGCGTCGGGGACCTGCGCACCTCCGACCACACAGCTTTCCTGGCTGCAGAAACGGACAGGGAACCAGTCTCTCAATTTCAGCTTCCAGCCTGAGCTTATCAACAGATCAGGAAAGGAAGAAACTGATCCAAAACAGAAAACTTATAATGAAGTTAAAGAGATGTGACTCATTCCTGTAACTCTCCATTTTGGTGGCATTAATACCACAAATACTGAACAAATCTGCTGTTTTCATATTGTCAGGAAACTTCTGAGATGCAGAATACACACATTTAGCCTAACTCACTGCTTGTGGTTTTTAAAGCAGAACAAAACCTAATTCCTAAGGATGCACCTAAGTTTCAAGAGGGAACTCAGGCTTCGCAGAGAAAGGATGATTTATCTGGTATAAGACTTTAGAATTAACACTCTCCACTAATATGTTTGTCCTTTTTCCCATTTGCCTTCAAAGTCTTTGTTTGTTTTTTTCCAAAGCACACTTGTAACACCATCTCTAAACTGTGCTTCCTCCTTCTATGAGCTGCCTTTAATTCACTTAGAGTCCATAAACCAACCCATCCCATCACCTCCTTTAATGATTAATTGGTAGCAGTGCCAAGTTTCTCCCCTGGTGTAACACTGCACTCTGACACTCCCCTTTTTTAAGCAGAAAATAGAAAAGTTTTCAATAACCTCAAGATATTTTTCTTAGTATCTGATCAGTAGATCAGACATAAATTAGGGTTTGAAAGTTATATACGTGAAATGTGAAGTACTATATTATGATGAGCTAAATGTTATTTCATCAAGCAGTTATTCAGGAGGCTAAAGAGCTTGTTTCCTTTGACCCAAGAGGGAAATCGCTCATCAGGGGACTGTTATGGTCTAAAGCTTTATAAGATTTAGATTTCAGTTGCGAAAGTATGAATTCTTACAGTCACTGCTTTGGCAGTTGCCCCTTGGCACTGACACTGTTTTGGAAGCAAAGCTTACAGCTGGTTTGCAGTGTTTGAGTGTCTCTGGTACCTGCTCCTGGACGTTTTCTCCAGGCACAAGTAAGAGATGAGGACTAAGATGTAGAACTGCTGAGCATCTCCTGTGAAGCTGCTGGAAACTGCAAGAACTGGATACTTTCAAGTCAGATGGTAAAAAGATTGGTAAGCTAATCAAAGCAGATATTGCACAGTTTATTCTGGTGAAACTTAATAAACCCTTTGCACAAAATTCTTCATGTGAATCATCTGTAAGGTCACATTTTCCCCCTTTATTTTGTGCTCTTCAAGAATCTAACTAACTAAGCAAAACACACACAGAAATAAGCAAGCAGAGAGATATCTTCTGTACTGATATTAATATATCTTTTTTGTTTCATTTAGAGCTGATCAATAGAAACACAACTTATTTTCAGACAATTCGGCTAATGTTAGGTGTATGACTATGTTGTTATTGATCTTTTGTTTGCACAGCTGATTTTGATAGAATCTGCAAATTGCAACACTTGTGCTTACATAATGTTCTTTGGATATTGATAGCACACTTGTGCATGAATAAGTATGCTAATCTGTGTTTGAGATTGAGATTGTGAGGGGAACTGTAATGCCTGTAGTTTTCAGCTTAAAGTGCTGGGCTGTTGGTCATATCTGGGGCCAGAGCATCTCTGGTGTTTTGTCATCTCCACCAGTGAGATTACAGAAGTGAAGGAGACAGCAGGGAGGAGAAGGGACCATGATACTTTTCACTAATAAGAGAAAAGCAGAGGGAGAACATAAAGCCATATTGAATTGTCAGTCTCTTAGTTCCTCATTGCTCCTAAGAAGAATATGTGTAACCTGCTCCTGTCATCTCTCCTTTCCCCTACAGAGGGGCTTTTGATGAAAGAGAGCTGTGCCAGGACCCTGAAGTGTTGTATTTGGCTGCCTCCTCCACTTGATTTGTAGGGAAAGGCAATCTTTAGGTAGCTCTTGTTGCACTTGCCTATTTCATGCCATTTATTTCTCTTGCAGCGTCTCTATTCATGCTCAGCTCCCAGATTCTGCTGAAAAACCACCAAAAGCTGGACTTTCCTAGTCTAATTCCTTTGGGTGTACAGTGAGCTTCTGTACACTGCGGCCCATTTCTGAGATTCCCTTCCTTCCCTTTGCTTGCCAGACATTGTTATGATCATTTCACTGGGATCCTTATGACTCCTGGTGGTTTCTACATGGCCTGGTTTCTGAAATGATTAGTAAGGGATCTCCACATAGCCATTCACACATAGGGATCAAGTAGGCATCTGCCCTGCCATCCACAGACCTTTGCAGATATAACAAAGTTCAGGTACCCCAGGTATATGAGATTGACTGTGTGCTATGACAGCTAAACATCTTGAGGTGAGGAAAATTTAAAAACATGTTTTTTAAAGATTTATGGTTTTATACTTTTTGTTTGTTTGTGTCATCTGTCTGCACAGGCTAAATGTGGACACTTCAGCCTTAGCATTTAATAAAAAGAGAGAGAGCTTTGAAACAGCACAAATACAAGGGGGGCTAACAGCCTTGAGTTCCCTGGCCTCTTTGATCAGGATGTGGAAAGTAGCCAACAGTCAGTTTTACACTAACTATGATTTACTTATCTCCATAAATATGTCAGTAGGTGTCCACGAGCTTGTGTGCAGATGGACTATTTATCCCTCTAAGAGTGTGAGGTGAAGATCTTTGCCCCAGGCTTTTGGTCAGACATTCAGGACATTTCTCAGGATGTCAGTTGCCTGTGTATCATATCTGTGATGCTGCAACAAGAAAGGTGAGATAAGTCAGGCAGAACACAAAGACATTGTCTGATTCTTCATGCTGTCTGGGTTTACCTAGTGCAAGCGTTCTATGATTCATAATTCATTTTTCCTATGATGAAGGGAAATCCTGAGCTGTGGACAAGAAGTCAAGGTGTAGAAAAAAATTATTTTAATTTCCTGTGACAGGTATCTCTTGAAGGTGTAGATGTGGCTTCTAGAATATGATAGTGTTAAAAGAAATATTTTGTGTATAGAATATTTATGAGTACAAAACTGCATCTCACGTCAGGTTGAACAACTGGTTCATCAAATCTATGTAAAGTAAAAAAAATACTGGTTGTTTTATTTTCTGTTTGCTGAATGGAACTCCAGTTCTATATGTTTCTTTCTAGTTTGGTTTTTTTTTCCCAATTATCAAAAGGCTATTTATTCTCGTTGCAGTGGAATTGGATAAAAATAGGTAACTAGATTATTGATTTAAAACACAGATGCTAGAAATGTTTTGGTAAAGTGTGTTTCTATGCCCACTTTCATTTGACTTAAAACTTTTAGTAATTAATATATTTTAAAAGTATATATATATTTAAATATTCTTCTATCTAATGCATAGGTTTACAACCCATGTATCAAGAGAAGGCAGTGTCAGGAAAGAGAGAATCAGCCAGTGGAACTTTAATGAGGTTGTTGAGGCCACTTGACCTGTTCAACTACATTGCTCAGTTCTGGCTGGTCAGTTCTGTCCCACTATCCTGTGTCTTCTCCTAAGGAGTGAAGAAACTTGCAGAGGGACTTCTAGCAACAACACAGTGCAATCAAATGGAGAATATAATCACACTGGAGAAGTCTGCACCTCAGACAAGAGCTCACATGAGAACTGCAGGGTGAATGAATCTGGGTTCTGCAGGGAAGAAGCCACAAGGTATGGGACCTTGATTGTATCCCTGAGAGATGACCAGTGACTCAGGTGTGTCAAGTGATATGAATTTAAATGGATAGTATTTAGATCTATTTTCCAGTTAGTGTATTTTTTCAGTTCAAGTCTTGTTAGAAACAACTGGACTTTGAAAGATGCAATGAGCTTTTGTGGCCAGAGCTGTGCTAGGAGGATACATTTCCCATTTTGGAATCCTGTTACTGCTAATCAGGGCTGTGAGGATCAAAGAACCCACCTGCACCCCTATCTTCATGGAAAGCTATCAGATAACAGATTCTTGCTTGAACATTATAGCTATGATACCTTCTGTTATTACTATTTTTCTATCTAATTTTTTATTGAGCTATAGCATATTTGACTTTCTAATTTTTCTTCCGAGTGTCTGCAGTATTTACTCAAGGAATGTTGTAATATCTCCTTCTCTCTTTTTTTACCCTTCTCCCTCACTGATATTTTTTCTCTGGTAATTACTGACATAGTTATTCCTTCTACAAAACTTTTTCTTTCTTGTTTTCTAAATGCCAAACTTAGAAATTATAAAAAATTAGCAAACCTCAGTACTAAGAACAGTACCAAGGCTTTTCTGCCCTGCTAATGCATTTAGAATGTGTTACAAATAAGTCCATGATTTTTAACAGAGGAAGTTGCTATCTTGACTTAAGAAAGGGAAAGAACATAGCATTTGACTGGAGAGAGAAAGAGTCTAAAATACAGGAGATCATCAAATGTGTTGAAAGAGGGCAGCTGACAAAGTAGTTTATCCCTTACATCTTCTCCTACGCTTCACTTTTCTTTCTCAGAGAGTTCATACAATTGACTGAAATTGTGTTTGATCTCAAGCCATCATCCCTCAGCCCTGCCTGGAAACAAACATCGCACTTCTCCTTGTGCAGGTGCTTTCAGCAAGACCCTGCAGATAAGTATGCTTAGCAGGAGATGCTGAGACAGAGGAAGTTATGTCCTGAGGCATTCATGGCTTCGTAAGACCTATCAGTTCACTCTCTACCAGATTCACCGAAACGACAGCTGTTCTGTAAGTGGCCCTGAAGATTTCTGGCACCAGCACATAGAGGGCTCTGTGTGCCTCATTGGAAAGAGTTTTTCTAGGTTTCTGAGTGACAGAGCACAGTTTAGGCTGGCTGCTGTTCAGTCACTTAGAGCAAAAGCATCTTGGAGAGGATGCCTTTCTGAAAAAGATGCTGCACAGATATAAAATGTAATAAATTAGCACAGACACTCAAATATATTGAAAAAAGACCTTAACTTCAGCTATGATCCTGAACTTTACCTTAGTGACTGACTTATTCTTGTCTACTACTTTGCACAAGTTTTTTTTCCCTTTAGCATGTTCTTTCAGGATCAGAGGTGCAGTGTTTCATGGATTAGGAATTTCTGTTGTTCATGTACCCATACCCTTCTTAGGTTCTTTCTCAAGCACTTTATTCAGTGCTTTACCATCATTTGTGTTGCCCTTTCTCTCCTTCTGATAATATTTTTTTTTAATTACTGTCATATATGCATGGAATAGTGGAAGGTATAGTCCTACTGAAATTATGTTGAGGAGTGAGCCATAAAGAATTCTGAAGTCATAGTGGGCTTTTTGTCGATTAAAGCCTTGCACATGCCCAAAGACAATGATGATGATTGCAGATGTCACATACTAATTGTACAAAAACATTTAATTTGAGCGATATGTGTGCTGCTGCTAAACTTGGTGGATGTAGCAGGTATGCCCTCTCAGAAAACTTACAAAACACTCAGAAAAGAGGCAGAAGAGTTACAACAATTTTTCCAGCTGTTTCCTTTCATGAAAGAAGAGCATCACTCTATCTCCATGACCTTGTCTCTGCAGCTGCATGGTTTTTTGATGCTTCAGTTTTCCTAATCATTGGAATTGTTCTCTCTACTATGTATGATGCATTTAGAGTGCTGGCAAGACTTCACAAAAGCGACTAATCTTTACTAATGTGGGGATGTTAAACACAAAAGAGACAAACCTGGATGGTAGCATGAATTTGATATATCCAGTCAAACATGATCTATCTCATTTTCTCTAAATTAATAATTACAGAACAAAATTTACAGCCTCAAGAAGCTGAGGACAAAAATTTAATTTGCCTTAAAATTGCTAATGGCTAGAAGAATGCATATTCAACAGTTCATATGTAACCGAATTTGATTTCCTTTTGGTCAAGTATGATGTTTTCTTTACAAAATATGCAAAAGAAGTTTCCAGGTGCCTTTTTTTTTTTTTTTTTTTTTAATAGCTGCCTAAAATGACTCATCACTCCTTCCCTGGAGTGGGATATCTTTACTATCCAGGGGATAGTTAATTCGCATGGAGAATATGATATGAAATTCCCTGAGATTGTGGTGTGTTGTCACACTTTGGAAGGCATATAGTATCCAACTGATCTTAAAATAGAAGAAATAGGTTTGCATAACTAGTTCAGATATTTTTGAGGAAGTTGCGTTTCTCTGAAATTGTTGGTATATTGTGGGGGAGGAAAGATATATTGTGGAAAAAGATTTATTTTGACAAGAATTTCCTCTGATTCAAGGAGGAATTTCTGATCTAGTATATGAAAACTAAATTGTGAGGAGACATATCATTCATTCTGATTTGTGAAAAGTCCTCACTATTTAGCAGAGATCCAGTAAAGCAGGGATTTTGACATAAAGCAGTCCAAAGGCAAGACAAAGAGTCTAATAATAAGGCAATTAATACTTGTCTTGTGTTATCAAAAGCTGTCTTCCCAAAATGAAATTCCATTCTGTTGGGAAGCCAGCAAAAAAATAGAAATCCTTCTCTTCTTTTCAGTAAATTGAGATCTCATTTTCTTTTCTTCTAGATCTGAGCACAGAATATCTTGTCAGAAGGCTTCAGTGCCGGGACAACATGCTGAATTGTCTTTACACAAAGCTACTGCAAAGTGGAACTCTTCCTCAGGGAGGGGCAAGTGCAAAAAAGTGAACTAAAAAACCCTAAGAAAATACTGACTGCCACTTTTGTAGTGTAAGTGTAGGAAAGGCAACCATTCCAAACACTAAAGTTATTCTTATTTTCCCTACCACTAGATTTTCTGCCTTTGTAAGTCCTGAGGTCTTATTGTTGCCATTTTTCATTATTGAAGAATTACCCTCACTAGGTTTGTTCCCTCCATATCTGAAACTCTATTAAGTCTCCAATGAGACGTCAAATGAGTAGTTGGCATAATGGAGGCTTCATGTTGTAGCTTGCAGAGTCATGGAATGGGTCAGATTGGAAGGGGCCACTGTGGGCCATCTGCTGCAACCTCCCTGCTCAAGCAGGGTCATCTCAGAGCACATGGCACAGGATTGTGTCCAGACAGTTCTTGGATATTTCCAGTGAGGGAGACTCCACAACCTCTCTGGACAATCTGGGGCAATTCACCGTCACCTGCAGAGTTAAGAAGTTCTTTCTCGTGTTCAGGTGGAACTTCCTGCACATCAGTTTCTACCTGTTGCCTCTTGTCCAATTGCTTGGCACCACTAAGAAGATCCTGGCTTCATACTCTTGACACACTCCCTTCAGATGCGTTAAGAAGTTCCCCTCTCAGTCACCTCTTCTCAAGGCTGAACAAGCCCAGCTCCCTCAGTGTCTCCTCATAAGAGACATGCTCCAGTACCTTAGTCATCTTTGCTGCCCTCTGCTTGAACAAGAGTTCCATGTTTCTCTTCTACTGAGGAGCCCAGAATACAGTACTCTGTGTTGGACACATCTGGACACAGCATTCCAGGGTCACGTCATCTTCCATGACCTGCAGGCACTGCTCTTCCCAATGCACCCCAGGACACCACTGGCCTTCTTGGCCATAAGGGACCTTCTGGCTCATGGTGGGCTTGCTGTGCATGAGGGTCCCTAGATCTTTCTCCAGAGCTGCTTCACAGCAGGTCAGCCCCCAGCACATGAGGTTATTCTTTCCCAGATGCAAGAGCCTGCATTTGCCTTTGCTGAATTTCAGAAGCTTCTTCTCTGCCATCTCTCCAACCTGTTGAGGCCATCCTGAAGTGCTGCACAGCTTCTGGGGTATCTCCCACTCCTCCCAGCTTTGTGTCACTTCCTGAGGAGAGAGATGCCCCTCCATCCAAGACTTTAATGAATAAGTTAAACATTGATGAATAAGTAAAACTGGTCCCAATATTGAACCTTGGGGCAATCTCCAGTGACAGGCCTCCAACTAGACTCTTCCTGTAGGTGCTCTGACAGAGCCAATTCTAGCGAGGTCCCATAACCAGCACCACAAGAATATGAAGTCTGGTCATCGACATTCAACACATGACATTGCAAATGAACGCTGAACCTCCATGTGTCATGTTCTTTTTCTGTGAAAATTTCTAACCTTATTCTTTTCAATCCACTACTGTAGCTTAATATTTTTAATAATAAAAGAAAAACAGCATCCAACAGTTAAAAGAAGACATTCTATCTTCATCTGGGTATAAATTACTGTTCATTCATGAATCATTAGCAAATGGAGAGAGCACAAGTTAGATTTTATAACGTTCCTAAAATGTTTCTAAACGTGTTCCTAAAACATGTTCCTAAAAGCAAAGAAGCACACTTTTGGAAGGTAAAAAAAATCCATACTTTGAACATCAGCCTCTCTAAGGCATCTTGTGACATGTACCACAAAATTTAGGTACCCAAAATCATAAGTCTTGGTCAAATCATTCACACTCTGATCAGAGTTTAGGTACCTTAAGCAACACTATCTCTATGTGACAGCAGATATAGGTGTATAACATTGCCGCAACAGGACAAAGTACATTAAATATTTGCATAATAGTCAAAATAATTAAAAAAAACCAAAATAGAAAGCCAAATTCTAATTTTTATTAAACTTTTGTTGTCAGGATAAAATATATTAAAAATAAAAAGTATAGACTTAAATATCTGAGAAAAATAAATTGCCATGCATTAGAAGTCTCACAGGTGCAGAGCAAAAATGATTATTAGGATACTGCAGAAGCTGTATTGAGATTGGTTATGGAGTTAGGGAAAAACCTCCTTCCACTCTACATTACTTTGAAAATTTCTGAGTGTTTTATACCCCAACTGCCTTATTTACATGGCATGCTTCTGGACAAGTCAAAACCAGACTGATATTAAAACTAAACAGTCAGCAGGTTGGGAAGGAACGAATCATCCTACTTCACAGATTTGTAGCAGCTTTCATACAGGTGGATTACAAAGGCACCCTCCAGATTATGTGTGCATTAGTCACTTCAGCCAGCCTTGCCTTTCAGATCCACAACATGACAGAAAGCAAGGTCAGAGTGATCCAGCCAGCATTCAACAGCACAGATTAATCTGGAGAATGAGTTTGTTCTCCTAGCCATGAAGTGTGACATGGGATTGTTAATTAACATGTGTGATTAGGCCATCAGCAATGGCTCTGCATATGCTCCAGTAGGAATTAAAGGAATAAGCAAATCCTACCTAGCACAATGAATGAACATGCTGCACTGTTTTTAATGTAAAGCTTTTGTATTTGGGGCTCCTACCTACAGTGCGGCAAGGAAGCTGGCTCTGCTCCAGAGGGTTGTGCTCCTGAAAACTTCTTGAAGTCAGGGACAGTTGTGTTTTTGTAAGTTTGTGCTCTTGAAATAAATATGGGACAGAGTGTATGATAAGCCTGGTAGTCTTAATTAGGTTGCTATATTTAATGGTTCACATCAGCCACTCTTAAAAAAGGAGATATGAGTCAGAAATAAAAGTTTCACTAAAAGCAACCTTCTCAAAAGAAAGTTAGAAGAATGTAGCAAGATGAATGACCAGTCATTTTGACAGCATAAGGGAAGAAACATTTTTTAATTTAGTGAAAATGAAAGAAAGGAATAAAGAGAAATAAAAGAGGACGAGTGAGGGAAGAACAGTTTTCTGAAATCTTGTTTTCTGACAGGTGTCTTCATCCTTTCATAAATATGAAACTGATAACCCAAGCTCATCAATTGCATATAAAGGACAAATTATACAGAGCTTCATGACTTTTTAATCATTTTCAGTTTACTCATCCTTGCTATGGACTTGTTTTGCTCCTCACAGTCCAGTTGTGATTAAGCTGCAAGTAACTGAAACCCACTAGACAGACACACATATTAGAAAAACTCTGCTAAAATCAGCCCATTTGTAACCTTTTTTGACAAATATTTTTAAGCTATTAATTTCTGTATTTAAAAAAAAGAAAATTACAAAGAAATGAGACCATAAAACCATGAGATAAAATCCTCAATTGCCAAATTCTCTCTCACCCTCTACTTTGCATTTGCTCCTTCTCAGGATACAGCTTTGTCGGTTTTCAGCACAAACTCTTTTGGGTGCTCTCTCAGGTATTCTGCACCCTGTACAGAATAGAGTGCATGTAGGATTTAGACTATCAGGGAGATACCTATCATCTGCATTAAGGTATCTGGGATGTAAATCTCTACCTATTGGCATTAAGAGTAGAATCATAGAGAAAAACATCAGGTGCTGATGGCCTGACACCTACTATCATGCGTGGTATGATTTATTTTTATTCTGGATTAGTTCTAGTCTGGTCCTGTGGTCTAAATTCCCATTTACAGATGGAGCGTACTATGTGAACTCTGGAAGATTTTATTCCTGTTTAATTTTTTCTAAAAGCAATTTAATTCATGCGCTCCAAATATTTTTCAGCACAATAAATGGAGGCCTTGAGATAGTTACTTCAGAAGAGTACTTCTGCTTGCCACTAAAAACATAGCATCAATAAGCTTCAGACAAGATATAGAAAGATGTATGTTTATGAAGCCTAGCAAAAGAAAACAGTTGAGCAAAGTCACTGAAGCTAAGGACAGAAAATATTGTACTGAAGGTTGTGTCTTAAACCTCATAAGAATTACCATGTATTAGTTTGATGTTAAGAAAAAGAATTACCACCATTTAGAACCATAGTGCAATATAATTTCCTCTAAATAGAGGTGTGTTCTCAAATACCTAGTAAACTCCTCTTCTTCATCTTAGGTTATAAATTTATTATTACACAATATTTAAATGTATTATTATTTAAAAGGTAGGGGGTTTTTTGTTTGTTTGAATTAAAGACCTGTCTACATTCATGTATGACAAGCACAGTTAAAAGAGAAAGCAACAATAAGGTCAATTACATGAGCAAGAAACTACTGGGTGGAGAAGGCATGTTGCTCTCTTACTGGACTAGTTCGTGCTAAGGCTCTAAGGGCCTTAACAGGTTGGCCTAGACCTGACACCCCTTTATTATGAAGCGTAAGTTTCCTTTCTTGCTCATTTGTGGTTTGTACTAATTTTTAAGCTGTAGAACTGGTAGAGGAATATGTATTCTGCCTTCCAACATCATAAGGTGTAAATTCTAAATCAGAAGCCTGCACCTTTAATTCACTGCTTACAGATCTGAAAGTTCTTTTGCCTGGGGGTCATGCTGCTGTTGTCCTCCCGTGAGGCACTTGAGAGCAGTTCTGTACTCCTAGCACCTCCTTAAACATCGTATTGAATATCCATCTGCAAATTTCTTCTCCTGCTCTGCCATTAGGTCTTCAAATCAGGTTGTGATACTCATGTTGCAAGAAAAGCTCATCGTAGGAGAAGAATTCACTCCCACTGGTTTTTGCAGCAGCTACAAGACACTTGTACATCTTTTAAGAGCATGTCATGAGAAAATCCAGGCATCTTTGCAAAGTGCATGAGTGCTTATTACTTTGCTTATTTCCCTAGGGGCCCATTTTGTACTTTGGGATTTTTTAGATGGCTTTTTCTTCCTCATTGCCAAAACACACTTTTTATTCTTCAGCTCATTTCATGCGCAATGAACAGACAGACCTCAGCAAAATGAATGTTGCTACTGACTTCACATGTAGCATAGGTATTTGAATATACACATGGCTAGCTTTAGCCCTTGTTAAGTGCCTGATTTTGAAAAAATGGAAAGTGGGAACATTTTTTCTACCAGATACTTTTGCATTTCACATATTTCAGAAATAATGGGAAGGAGAGTACATTCTGTCCTGTGCTACCAGCAGTTGGAAAAATTAAAATTGCTGTTGCGTCAGAACCAAACAGAAGCTTGAAATAATTTGTTAGCTTTAGTCAATACAGCGAGAATTTCCATGTCTATATACAAACTTATGAATGCTGTGGGCTGAAGGAGACTTGGAAGAAGTGTGTTCTAATCCTGTCGGCTCCTTGTGTTAACCATGGAAACATAGCTTTCATCCTTCTTCTTCCCACTTGGTATCTGTTTTGTCAGAATACAGCTTTAGATGTCTCACAGCAAAGGCATATTTGAGCTGGCTCAGAAACTTTTAGTGCTATAGCATTATAGCAAAACAAAGAAATGTAAAAGTGTCAGGGATTGTATCTGCACTTGCAAAGTGAAAACTTGGCTTTTGTCTTTTCCTTCTTTTTATCCGCATACATTAGCCACTATATTCAAGTAAAATCATGAAGGGGGAAATGAATTCAGGGATATAATCTGTACTTGGTATTTGATAATAGATTAGTGTAGAAAATGATTTGCAGATTGCGGTTCAACTTCATTTAGCTGTGAACATATTTTAGAGAAAATCCTAATGATGTGATGGTTCAGTGATATTTTATCCCCTAGCCTGTCCTAAACTCTACATTTAAGTCATTATTCTGCTATCGTTAAAATCATAGAGTCATTGAATATCCAGAGTTGGAAGGGACTCATAAAGAATCATCAAGGCCAACTCCAGGCCCCGTACAGACAGTCCTAGGAATCACATTATGTGCCTGAGAGCATTGTCCAAATACTTCTTGAGCTCTGTCAGGCTTGGTGCTGTGACCACTTCCCTGGGAAGTCTGTTCCAGTGCACAATCAAACTCCGGGTGAAGAACCTTTTTCCTGTTATCCAGCCTAAACCTCCCCTGACAAAACTTCAGGTCATTTCCTTTTTGCTTTTAACAGTAAAGTAACAAGGTAAAATTTAGATACGGCTGTTTGTGAGGACTGCTTCATTTTTTCCTAGTGATAAATATAATCACAAATAAAACCAGACACTATTTTCATTGTTTCTTTCTTCCTATTATAAACTTGATTTTAATCTTCACGGCTTCTGGCTCTGTGGGTTAGCTATCAATGAAATTCATGATAAGTAGAAAATAAGCAAAAAAAGCATCACTGAAACTGAATGGATGAAACTGAGAAAAGGCGTCTGGTTACAGTGAGGTAACTAAGCAACAGTGAAACATTTTAGAGGTGATGACTTCAAGAAAACAGGGAAGATCTGAGCCCAGATTGATCCTCTTATATTGCAAATGCCTATCCAAGGGGCATGGGTTATCTTCCCAGTTTCTCTAAAGTCCCTTTACAGTCAGTCAGTGCAAGGAGACCACCAGCATGCCCAGTAATTGTGTCAGTGCCCTGAGATATGAATAGCTTCTCTTCTTCACCATGGTGTTCTCAGTAAGTCCAGAGGATGCTTGTTCTCCAGAGTGTGGTCAGTGGGAGACTGAAAAAAACCTGTAAAACCATAAAAATGGAGTCTTACAACCCCTTAAGGAATTCAATACTTAACAATTCTGGTATTTCAAAGACCCATTGAAATTGCAAAGAGATTTCAGGACACGAATTGAGGCTTTTTTAATGTTTGTTCAGTTTTGGGGTTTTTTGTTTTGTTTTGTTTTGTTTTGGCAATTCAGTCTATCATATCCATGAATGCTAGAATTTGTCCTTCTCTGAACAAAACATTTCAAAAGAGGGAAAAGAGAGTACAGAATGTCTTTAATGACCTTGTGCTAACAGAAGTATTGACATTTATTAGTCACCAAACAATAATTTACTCTCTTCCTCTTCCCTTTTGAATATTTTCTATTCTATATGAACATGCTTCTTCTGTTTTACTGTGAAGAGTTTTCTATTATATCCAACAAATGAATGCAGAGCTGATTAGTGTGAATTTAATTAAAATTGGTGTGTTGATAGCACAGTAGGATGAAGTTTAGATAAAATCAAGTCACAAAGGTTAATTGAGGTTAAAGATCAAACAAGAAAATATTTGGGATTTTTTTGGATTTTGGTTTGGGTTTTTTTTCTGAACTACTTTAAATTCTCAGAAACAAAAAAGATAAACGTATGAATCAGGTGATAAAAATTAATTCTGGATAAACCTTCCATAGAAATAGTCAGTGTTCTAAAAATAGAACAAAATCTCCAAAATCTTCACAGACTAAATTCACCTGTAAACATATGTTAAAATCTTCAGTCTAACTTCCCTCCTCACTTTTTCCTTACTCATAATAGATACCATTAATCATGAGTAAGGGCTGTATATTTAGCTCAAGGAAAAGGTGTTCCAAAATCACCCTAGTATTAGATGAGACTTTTTTTTTCAACCTTATTGTGGAAAAATAGTAAACAAATGAATAAGCTCAGATTTATTAGTTGAAACCGCCAGATAACCTTTCTAACACTCCAAAGCTGTGGATCTGAGGCTTGCTCACTATGGTTGTTTTTCTGGAAAGAACTCAGAAAAGTTAGTCAGGGAATATTTCAGGTCTGTAAGTATCAGGACAAGTAGAAGAAGAGCTGGATGAATCCTTTGTAGTAGTACCGCATGTTTTCCCTGCATATGAAAGACCAAAGACAAGTATTGAGCAAGGCTTAGGTTGTCCATCAGAACCACAGACCAAAAGCAACCCAGCTTGAGCACTCTCTGTTAAATAAATGAAGATCCTAATGCTGAAGAAGTAACTAGTCTCAATGATGGAAAGCACCTGCCCTTCATGAGCTGTGACACTGCATGTCTTCTTCATTTAATTCCTCAGGTAAGCACAACATATGCAGCCTGAAAGGGTGCCAGTACTTGATTTGAGGTTCTGTTGGGTAAGCTACCAAATTTTAAACATTTGGGGAGGGTTATACTATGAATCAGTGCTACTTTGGATGTCTTTAAAGTTACCAACAAAAATATGGAAGCTATATATAGGTAGCTGAACCGCCCTCTGATTTAGACAATGACTTGTTACTGCTTTAGTCCCACATTAGAAATGCTGAGATCTGGTGGCTTTTCAGCTCTGTAAATTCTTGAAAAGTGCCTGAAATACAGTGCTGAAGAGTGTCATTCCTTCCCTGTGGAACACTACACCGTTGGGTGTCTTGAGCTGCTGGAGACTGGGGACTACACACTAGGCAAAAACAAAGGCCAAATGCTCCAGAGAGATGTCTTGCAGAGCAAAGGGGAAAAATACTTTGTTGTGAGATTAAGTTTTGGAATAGTGTAACAGACACCTGAAGGACAATAGGACAGATGAGATGACATAGTACAGAGGACGTGTTGCTGAGGTGCACAGGCTGCTCTGTGTTATGACTTTTCCTTTCTCAGCTCTTTCCAACACCTCTGTAGCATGGAATCAAGGGCCTTATATTTTCTCTGACCATGGTATCCTGTAGTAACCAGCACTCCCTAGACACAGTCTCCCCTGATGTGTCAAAATTTGGAAGACAAAAATTTAGTAAGGAAGGACAAAATGAGTTTGTGCATCACAGAAGAGTTTATTTACCAATTAAACCAGATACATCTCATAATGAAAAAGTACAGTAAAAAGATGGAAATAGCATGAGTGTTTAAAAAGTAGTTAGAAGTAAAAGTCAATACCAATCTCAGTTCTTCCCTGGAATGCTTCAGGGTACCTTATTTTCACAGTTTTAGAGGTTAGGAAGAATCTTTGTTAGCAATCTATATGAGCATGTTCTGCTGTTTAGGCTTCTTGTATCTTTTTCTTTGCTGTAATTATTGACCTTTGTCAGGCATAGGCATAAAAATGCAGTCACTTATGCTTAATACATCACTATACAGAAGTATTTGATTGCAAGGATCATGTAGTTTCTCAAATAAAGGAACAGCTACTATGCAAAAGAATGACCCTATTATTAATAATCAGGACTGAGGAAGTCTAGTTTTAAATGTAGTGCACAAAAATCAAATGAGAAAAAAGAAATATTTCATTTTCTTTCTCTCAATTGTCAGAAGGGGTTTCTCTATTAGAGAAAGTACATTTTGAACAAAAGATCAGTCTGCTTCATTAGCTGTGCAAGTATTGCAACAGAACATATAATTTCATTTTTATGGGCTACTCTGACTAGAAGTGGTATGGAATGCTCACTAAGAAATTTGTATCTGTCTTTATTGAATGAACTGACAAAAGCACAATATGTTGTCAGGCTGAGTGGCTTATCATCATTCAGCAATTCTGCCACAGCACGGTGGATGAAAAAGTGACGAGATACACTTCAGATGTGTGCTGTTTCTGCTCCTGATTAGGGAAGGATAAACCAAAGGAATGCAATTATTTATTTAATCCTCAGTTTTAGTATCAGGAAAATGAATTTGTGCTCTTGTACTTCCTTTGGTTGATTTTAGCTATGAAAAATAGAGAAGGAAGAGATCTCTCATTATTTGTCATACAGCTGTAATTTGGCCAGTCAAAGGAACAAATTTACAACAGCCTGTCATATAATTACGCTCCTCTGTGATTAGGAAGGAGAGACTGGAGAGAACAGATGTCGTATGTATATCTGAAAGAAGAGAAGGACCTCGCAATCGTCTTTCATTCAGGATTAATTAAGCATACTTTGATCCCTTGAAAGGTTTTTTGTGAAGTTGTCCTGCATCTCTGTGACTTCAGATAAAATGTCTGTCAAAAGTTGGTGTTAAAATACCTGAAGATAAAGTAATGAACAGCACAGCCAGAGGTTCCCTGGGAATCACTGTTGTGGTGGTTATTTTAGGATCATCTCACACACTTGCTATGTCTGCACAGCTGAGCTGGCTATAGCGCTGTGCCTTCCCAGCACAATTAGACTGACCATTCTGTTGGGATAAAAGCTCAGTTTGGTACAATAATACAGCTGGAGTAAAAAACTGACTAACTGGAGGCATAAAATTAAGTCCTACAAAGGAGTGTAGGTAGTGTTAGCAGAAAGCAAAGAGGGTTTTTATTCAGTTCCTGACTAAATCATTTAACTTCAACTGAAAGTGGTGTAAAAAAACAGCAGAAAAGAGTTGAATAGCCTGAAAAATTAATGGAATTTGCAAGGTCCATTCTAAAATTATTGGCTTGCTGCACATTTGTACAGCCAGAACCTGATCTGACTTATTTTCGTGCTCTCAGCTTTCTAATTAGACTACCACATGCCTTGAGTAAATGGGGTGGAGAAGAGGGAAAGAAAAAATGAGGAATGTGATCAAGAGAATCCTGCTTTTAGAATTGTTCCCAATCCCTCTTATACAACTTGTGCTGAGATGTGCTAATTCCCACATACCAGCACACAGAGGCAAAAAGCCCCAGCTAAAGCAGATGCATTTCAGCACTCATGCTTGAAGCACCTGTTCTCTGTGGTTTCCCATGTACACACTCTTCTAAGTGAAGTCTTCTTGGTTGGATCAAACAGAAATTACTATCAGAGGCTACCCTAATCCTCTTTTAAAATAGCTTGTGGACTAATCTTACTGAGTCTGCTGGTAAGATAATTACAGTGTGGATATAGAGTTTGGGTATTCTAGAGGTTCTTCTTCATCCAGCCAATGTTTGGGACCTTTGAGCACTTCCTGCCTCCTAACACTTTGTGTGCACTCCAGTCACGTTCTGGCAATGGCTGAAGAGGACTCCAAACTATAAAATTTCCCTTCCTTCTTCTCATCTCAGGGAAACTGGGCACATGAGCTTGAAAGATATCACGGTACCTTTCTTACCTGGACTACAAGGAAATTAAGTATTGTGCGTATGCATGGGGGATGAGGATCCTCTCAGTTTATACCAGTCTCAGCTTCATGATACTGCTGTTGTGTTCCCCCATGGGCTATGAGTCAGTCCTTTCTGTCTGTCACTCTGGATCATGTGGATCTTTGCAGCAGCAAACTGAAACTTCTCTCTGTGTGCCATGGCTTAGAAACATTTATTTTCTTCAAAGCCCTTACTCTCCTAGGGACTATTGTTCCTGTTGTTCCTATTTCTATACTTTAAAGACCTTGGTTCTCCTAGTTAGATTGCTGAATAACCATAGTCTCTATTGTATAGATTGTCTTCCTAATGGTTAAAGAGGATAGAGAAAGAAACATTTCATTAGTATCTAAATTGCTAGTTATAGAAGTAGCTAAACAAAAGGGAGATCCAAAAAACCCACCTTGTAAGGGGAAAAGATGTTGATGTAGTTCGTGTACAAAAGTATAAATTTTAAGGACGTAAAATGAAATACTATGGTGAAATGATATTATTTTGCTCTATATAAAATCAAACTTGGCCCTGAAAAGGGGAAATTGAGGTAGACTAAAATCATTGGCAATGTAAGCTTGGAAATACTGTGCAGCAAGAGAAGTAGAGAAATATCAGCTAAGTTTTGACAGTGTTTCATTTAATATTCACGTCTACTGGAATCTGCTGCATCTCTTCATTCTGCTAAAGGCAGGATCTTGCTGGGAGGTAAAATGCGGCAGGTTCTTCTTGCAAATTGAGACCTTAAATCAATTATGTATGTAAATATTTTATGAAAGTAGGCTTCTGCCAACAAAATTCCATCTGAAATGAACCTCTGGGAGAAATCAAACAACCTGCTTCAGTTATGTTTTTTTCCCCTTCTGCACTGCATTGGACTCCTGGGGGTATCTTCCCATAAAAAGGCTGTTGTTTTCCCTATTTATTTCTTTGTTACTTAGATGTCGAGCATCAGCAGCTGATGGTCCTGCTTGTCTCACCATCCCAGAGAGTACATTCTACTGTATCCTATCCAGCTGGCAGTTGTTACCTGGACTAATACTATGAGGAGAGACAAGCAACTTCTTTTACAAAAGTAACATACCTGTGGTCAGAACCTTTCTTGCCTGTATTTTTTCCTTGACATTTCTTCCTCAGTCACTCGCGGAACTCTCACCTCTCAGAGCAGCTGACATTGGTGAGGTTGTTCTTCAAGCTTTGACAAAAAGAGCTCACATGTAACCAGCCTCTTAAGTTATTTTAGGATAAGGAAGCTTCAATATATCCACAGAAGCAAGGGGGATCTTCAAATACTTGATATCAAAAAATATTAATGTGGAAATAACTAAAACATCAGGGAGTTCCTGTGCCCACCTATAGAGAACGTCAGGTGAAGAAGTTGCAGGAAGAACCAGTTATTTACTCAAATTTCCAAACAGCCTCCACTTCAAGATTTTAATATAATAGTTCAGATCTATTTTACCATGAAGGAGAGAGGATTCTTCAACAGGATTAATATTTATATTTAGGATTCTTCTCATATCCAAGTGTCATCCAAGAGCACATGTCGGTGGTAGAGCTAAAGAAATATTTATTGTTCATCAAGACTGACTTTTTAACTGAATTTACTGTCTTTTGTGGGGGGAGAAATGGAAAGTACTTCTCTCTAAAAATATAATTTTTAATTTATTTTGTAGGTATCTTTTCATTACTGGATGAAACAATCTAAACACGCATTAGGTTAACTTTCACCTGCCATATGAAGTCAAGCCACATGAAGATCAAAGACAGTCAAGTTTAATCTAAAATACATGGGAATTTTGTTTTAAAGGAAGTATTACCTACTGGAGAAATCTCAAAATTTCTTATAAATTACCAAAACCAAAAAAAAAAGTCTTCCACATACTCCTCCTGTACAGGAAGTTGCTGTTGATCTCATGGAGAAAGATGTGTTTCTAGAAAGTATCAAGTGTGGTTTATATCATGAGCTGGCTGAAAAGCAATGAATACCATCATGTGAAAATATCAGTTTTGAAGTTTATAGTTTAAATAGTGATAAATAAATTTTTGAATGCACACTTAAGAGAATATTTATATTAGAAGAGTTTATAGTCACGCTAAAAAATTGGGAGAAGAAACAGTATAATTTATTATGTGTCCATTATTAATGAAAATAAACAACTATTCATAAAGTTCTGGTAGGGCAGAAACTATGCAGTGAACAACTGACATTTCATCAACAATCATTTTGCCCAGCCTTGGACTGAAGGATCTATTATATTAGAGCAGAGACCCTTGAGCCCTAATTTCCCTGGTGCTTTCAAGAAATGGCCTGTGGTAAGGATTAAATTAAACACGAAGTTTTGAGTTTCAGCATGTAGTTAGGCTCTTGGTTTAGGAAGGACCACAAACACTATTCACACTGGTAATAATAATTGATAAAGTATTGGTTCAAGCATCTACTAGAGCCATTAAATCATTTACATCTTGTTGCACTCCCTTGCCAAGAAAAATACAATTGGAGTTTGTTCAAAGGCTAATGCACAAGCTTTACAGAAAGGTGAAAATCACTGATGAAATCTACAAACAATTGTAACAGCTGACACCAGAGAGTTTCCTCCATCTCCAACTCACATGCATGTCTCTACCCTCCTGGGCAGATTGTGCAGCAGGTAAAATGTTGAAGGCCCCTGAGAGGAAATAGCTGTGGCTCAGATGGGGCTATGGGATGACCTGAGAGGGGAAATATGGGGAAGGGGAAGTACAGGGATGGGTTGAAGTTGGGAACAGAGGTATTGGGATGGCACTGGGGGGAGACTAAGGTGGTTGAGGGGCAGTAGTGCTTTTCAGGGCTTTTCAATGGTCCCATCCATGCCCCCAGTGGGTACTTCTGTCTTCCCCTCCTCATTCCAGCCCTGTTCCCTGCCCCTGTCCCTCCCCACCAGCCTGAGAAGGGGATATGTAACTTCCTCTTGGTTTTGGGCACCAGCATCAGTGATCTTTGAAGATGAGACACTGTTCTGCATACCCAGAGTTTAATGCTGCAGACTACAAGAAACATGACTTGAGCTGATGCTAGTAAGCCTCTAGGCATGGCAGTAAGGTAGTGCAGGCTGGAAAACACACAGTATTCGAACTGGTCATAGAGCTGTGCTGCCATGACATCTGTGTGCCCTTGGCTGGACTTCTGCTGTAATGCATGCTTGTTAAACAAAAGCTAGTGAGATATTTCTTCACCACGCTGTGGCCACTGAAGTGACACAAACACAGTATAAAATAATCCTTTGGAATGGGGCTCTTGCCTGTCATGTTGAGTGTCTGACCAGGCTGTCTGACATGCACTTGGACACACCACACATACTATGTTCATGCTTTTGTTACCTGCAAACCAACAGCTGGGGACACGAATGTGGTGGTTCAGCTGAGAAAAAAAACAGGATTTTTTTGTAGGCTGGTTCTGTAGAGGCCAGGATACAGAATCTGAATTAATTTCAAAGTAATTTACTGTGCCAGGTTAGTTTCAAGAGCAGTATGCATCCTAAAACTCAAATAGTTTTTCAGATTGCTCTATTGATTTTTAAAGCCAAGTACCACATGGAACTTCAATGTATAACTGAATTAGTATCCTGCAGAAATACAGATAAAATGCAGAAAATATTTTATGGTTGGATGAATTACTGCACCTGCAGGGATATTCCAATTTATTACTTGAGGTTATAGGACGTGCAAAAGGTGTGTGGTAAAAAATGCTTAGACTTCCCTTACTTACATCCATCTTAATTTATTTAAAATTATAGAATACATAGTGGGCTTTGCAAAGACCACAGCTTTAGCCACTAAACTTAGCATAATACTACAAGAGAAAGGAACTCCAGTTAAAGATGATGATTCAGTGAGGCTATAAGTGGGGCTCTTATTTAAGACAAAAACTAAGAACATAGGTTTCCCTCAAAGAACTTAAAATTAATTATGTGCCAAAGAAACTTAAACTCCATTTTAAGAGTCTAAAAATTAAAGATTTTTTTTATGTTCTATGCCTCTCAGTATATCACTCTTCACCATTTTATCTTTATTAAATTGCATTTTGTTTATATTTGTAATAAAAATTTAAAATCACTTCTTTTCTTTGCAATGAATTCTACTTAGTTTTGATATTTTCTGTCATCCATTCATGTGCCTTGTGGTTCATATTCCAGTGTAGAAACAAAACAATTTAACTGATATTTTCATTTCAGTTTTCTAGTTCAGAGAACATGTCTCATGATGCTAATTAAGTGTTGTCATGATGAAACAGCATACCATAAAATGCTGATGTGATGACTCATAGGCCAATTTGACTTTGTAGTCACCTAACACATGATCCTAGTTGTTAAAATTCTCTTCCTGACCATTCCTAAGACCCATTTTATCAAAGCTCACTGAAGCCATCTCTATCTCAAGCCTAAAGGCACAACTGCCTCCATGCTCCAGGTTTCTCCTCGCAGGACTCCTCCATAGGGACAGTCTGTCTGCAGCTGCAGCACCACATCACTGCTGTCATCCCACCTGCCAGAGCACGAGATGGTCTGGTGAGTGTGCCATGGACCTCCAAGAAGAGGAATCTGGTCTACACAAAAAGGATGCTTTCACACTCAAGAGGTAACATATCAAGGGTCTTGTTGATATTTTTCAAGCTAAGCTTTCTCAAAAATTTTAGAAGGCAAGGTGGGTTTCTTGCCCCTTTTCCAACTTGTCCTTGTGAGTCTAAAATTACACTTAATATAGGTCTTAGGGAGCTTAAAGTGCTTTGTTGAATTCCATACATTAAGAACATGAGTTAAAAGTGCAAAGAATATTTAAAATATTTTAAATCACTGGGGGATTTTGTGTGTAATAAAGAAACAATATTAGTTATTTCAGAAGGTTATAATATTAAAGCTACATGTCTTTTTAAAAGCAGGTTAGAGCCGCGTGTTACATAAGTGACAGACGCCAGATGGCTCCACCTCCTTAGAAATCAGACTTTTGTGTAGCTTGAACAGGAGGAAAGGTGAGCCTTCAGAGAGGGACTGTGGTGAAAACCTGCCTTGGAATTAGGGTGGAATAGACTTGTAAAATTGATTATGTAAGTTCACACTTTGTTATATATGCTTCAAATCATAGCTAGGGGCAGGGGATATAAAAAATGAAGCACTGAAATTATGAGAAGAATGTAAATTGATGGCCAAACAGGATAAGAAATTCAGTAACAGGTCAGAAGCTTCAGAAATATGGAAATTCCTGTTTTAAAAGTCAGATTGGACCTGCTTGACCTACCATATTCCTTTATATATAAAGAGTCTCCTAAAATTAATATTTCTTCCTTATTATTTTTAGTTTATCTTTTGTGCATGTGAAGACATCTTCTAAGCATGAAGAACTCTTATGCAATTCTATTGACTCTCAAGAAAAATGGTATAGAACCTGAAAAAAGAGTAAAAAAGGTAAATTGTTATCTTGATGATATAACAAAAGACCAGCTTTTTAATGTTTTCTGATGTTAGGGACTAAACCAAACATATTTTTATGTGTGTTATAGCTATTCTGTTTGTTTCTTCTCATAATGTAAATGGAGCATAGAGAACATCATTGCAGCTCATTTTGGTGTCATTGTGCTGTATGCAGTGGTTTTGTTACACACAGATGCTGAAAATCTATGGAAGTACATCGAGGCAATATACTTAATAAAAGTACATGAAAGGAATGAAGAGTCTCAAGGAAACACTGTATCTGCAAATACAAGGATGCTCCTTGGCTGAAAACAGAATGGAATGATAGAAGACATTTATAAAAGAACTGTTCAAGTACAATTTGAGTGTGAATATTTCACAGATGCTGAACTTATGACAAGTTCATACCTTTTGATTTTTAAGTACTAACTACTTGCATAGAATGATATTATATGTTTTATTAAAAGTTTCCTTGGGCATAACTCATCCCAAGCTAAATAGTTAGTTCTTCAGAGAAGAGTGTGGGAGAGAAAACATCCTTATATTGGAGAGATCCAAGGAAAAGGAAAAAAAAAGGCAATTAAAAAGAAATGAGATAAACCAACTGGACTTTTAAATTGATTCATTTTGTATTCACTTAATTGAATCAGCTGGCAGTTCTCCTAAAATGGCCTTGCTCACCATCACACAGGGAGCTTACTTGCAAACCCATGGTCTCAAGTACAGTGGCTGGGAAATAGAATTAAGTAGCTCAACCCCACAGCTAGCTGCAACTGCCAATTGTACAGGAAGTCCTTTATACTCAGTCAGTGAAAGCAAAAATCAAAATGATTGCTAAAGTAATCTATCTGCCTATGACAGTTTCCACATATATGTATATGAATGACATGGTTACCCCCCCAATTAGGGCAAGTCATAAAACTAGAATGAAAAGCTGCTGTGTTCAAAGATACTCCACTGAAAATTGCACATTTCTGGGTAGACTCTAGTTGGTGTAATTCAGTTGCATGTACAATGTACTAAGTATTTAGAAATGTTGGCTATTTCAATAAAATTGCTTTTTCATGAGCTGTCAAGATTGTGCAGGGGTTTCATCTGCTCCCAGCTTGGCTCCCATTCCTGCTGCCTTGGCAATTTCTTTGTTATTTTTGGTAGTTGGGTTTCTCTTGCCCTAGCAGTGCTGTGACAGCAAGCTGAATTTACTATTGATCTTACCATGCTAAGCATCATGCTAGCTTAAAGTCTGCATCAGACTTTCTATTGCTAGGACGAATACTCAAGACACAAATAAAACTTCATTTTGAAATCTAAGACTTGGATACACATGTCAATTCATAAAAGGAAATTCTAATGGTTTTAAACCACACGAATTTTTATCAGGTTTATATAATGTCCATCTTTTTTTTTTTTGGTGAGTGTGGGTGGGGTAAAGGGTGGGGAGAGTATTGATGTACAGTTAAAATCAGAAAATTAATTATATTTTCTTTTAAAATGGACATAACAATGTAAATATATTTTTCCCCTGCAGGCTACCTGGAAATAATGGAGCTTTCATTTACTTCCTCTTTACAAATACTTTTGACTATGGTCTCATATGTAAGGTTTAAAGAGCAGAAAAATTAGATTTATATTCTTTAATACTGATGTCAGAAGCTGAAATAATAAATAAATTATCATAATTTTGACAGGCACATTACAAAACAAGGTCTCCCAGCCTATATGCCTGCATATAAAAACCACCTCTGAGTTTAAAGGGAATTTGAGGCTGACTGAAAGAAGCACTCACCCTGTGTTTTGACAGGTCGAACTCAGATCCATTATTCTCTATCTATGTTGACTTTTAATGCTGTGTCTTCTGTATGTGACCTGAAGAAGGACACATGCTCTTGCTAATATTTCAAGCCCCTAAAACTCTTTCAGTCATTTAGTAAAAGTTATTTTTGCCCTTCAAAGGTAATGGATGTCTCTAGATGGTTGTGCTCAGAACAGGACCATCTCCAAATTCTCTGTTGCTCATACAACAGACGCACTCACTCCTTGTATAAATGGGATTGAACATCTTCAGGAATCTGCTGAAAACACCTCACAGATTCCAATCAACCTCAATCAACTTTGTGTTTTGTATGAGCAATTTCAAATTCTTGTGTTTAAAATACATAGTAGATGTATAGTTGACTTTCATAAAGACAGGCATCTGGTGACAGCGTTGTGAGTGTGTTCTGTAATTCAGTGGTATACTTCCTAATACAGAAAGGAAGCCTGGAAAGATGGCTGAAAAAGATGTAAACCAGTATATAGCCCAAAATTAATATAAATTACACTCCACAGAAAGAGTATGTGAATAGGCAGATGCTGTAGAGGGCAACTCCATTGAACTCTTTATTACAGAATAAATGATAGCATCAAAAAGTAATACAGCTCAACGATACAGGTCATTGACTTAGACGTCTCTGCTGGGAATGATGAAAGTGGCATTTAGCCCTACTAGTTGACTCTCTAGGGTGCTGAAAAACATCACATCAATACAAATCTGCTTAGCTGCTCACAGAAAGAATGACATCATGGAAACATAAATAAGCCACTGACTCCCAGCCTGAGGAATAACAGCAGCATTTTGAATTTCAGGAAATAATGAATAGCACAGTGGAAGACAAAACAAATGAGCTAATCAGGCCACCTCCGAATTATATTGCATTCAGATGTGTTCTCTTGCCAGTGGATCAAGGCACTAGGGTCTCATTCTTATGCATGGCTGAGGAAGCAAAACTGCTGCTACTCAAAACATCAATTTTGAAAAAGTCACATAAAAAAATAATATAAATGATAATACAGGAAATGCTGGAGTGGTCTCTATTGTTATCTCATTTGCAGCAAGGAGTATTGTTAGGGCTTGTTTTTCCAATAGATACATAAGGAGTGTATGCTGTATTTAATGGAACTTTGTTTCTGCTGCTGCAAGAAAAATTGTACTATAATTATCAGTAATTCTGAACGGGTTGTATGTCATCAGGCAAAGGCAAGATCTAAGACACACTCAGATACTGTAGGATACCATTTCCAGTAACAAGATTCAGTGAGATTGGGAAATAAACCTCTGGCCTCATCAACTCTTTTTGTAGGTGAGTTTTGGACTAAGGAACACACAGCTCTTCTTAGATGTTAAAAATCAAAAATAGAAAAGTTCAATGAAGTATGTTCTTTTAGAAAATCAAAATATTTTATTTTCCTTTGTTATCCCTAGGGGGAAAAACACCCCTCAAAACCAAAACCATATTTTCCTACTTTGAAGTCTGACTTACTTAAAGGATACTATTGGCTTCTATCATGTAACAGAACTATATTCTCATTAAAGCATGGAGTGAAATTCTACGGGTCTTACAAACCATATACATGTATACCTAGGCAACTCAAATGTCCTGAAGAAATCAGACACAATTTTTATATCTGGAGAGAGAGGATACCTTGAGAATCACTTCAGGCAGATTATTTTTTTCCAGGAAACATCCAAAGGCTGTATTATCCCCTTCCTGTGGAGTCAGAAAATTGAATGGTGTTGAAAATATTTTTATGTTGCAGTTAAAAACCCAAATAATTATGTCTTTTGATAATGCAGTGAGATAATTTTTTCCAAGATGTGTATATTGCTTTTGCAATTTCTCTAATGGTGTAGGGCAAAAATAGTAGCCAGCTGGCAAGAAACAAGTAGCACTGCCCAAGTATGGCAGTTTTTGGATATAAGATGAGCAGTAAGCAAGAGTTAAATATAGGGAGAATGAGTTATAAACTGTGAGGTAGGAATTATAGCTTCTTGTGCATAAAGGTTTTTGCTGTCATTGCAATTTAATTAAGATGTGGAAATGCAAATTCTTCTACACTTGAATAATATCAGATTAGAGGGATGACATCTATACATAGGTTTGTTCACTACTGATATTGTAATTCTGCAGTGGGTTAACTTTAAAGAAAAAATGGAGGCCTCATTATTGCAAGAAATGTTTCTAGATATTTTGAAGGGATTAGCACCATTAGGATGAGATGAGGAAAAAACCATACATCTGCAGAGAAGTCCTGTCTATGGGACCGACTATTCACTATAATCACTAATGAATATTCACTGCTCCAGGGATCTTCTATTTAATCTGTCTTGTGTAGGGTTTCAGTGTGAAAATAAAAAAACCCCAGTATATATAATGATCCTACTGCTTATGTGGTATAGCTGATAAAAGCTGAAAAAAAAACTTGAAAGACCTTTCAAAAAGTTTGTAATCCAGTCTCCCCTAAATTATCTGGAAAGTCATGTCAAAAGTCATGGGGAAAAAAGCATCTTGGTGCAATTGAATTTTATTTATTCATTAATTTATTATGAAATGTTACTTTTACTGTGCAAATTCTCTTTATTAGTACAACAAAGTTTTGTGGAAAATTAAGAGTGCTTACAAAACACAACTGCTTCCTGCAGGAGAAATGCTGTGTTTATTTATCCTCATACACAAAGAGTGCTCCTTTATGACTTAGCTATATGGCTATCATTGTCTCAGCTCTTGTGTGTGAAGCTGCTGTTCTTCTGATTGTAAGGCAGGAAAACAGTCACGGGCACTAGCTTTTTTATTTGAGTCTTACACTCTACGGATTTCTGGAGTTTTTCATCTCAGGGAAAATGAATACATTTCAACTAGATGGGAGATATGAAAAAGCAGAAAACACCTTCTCCACATCTATATCCATGGGAAATTAAAGCTTTTGCCTGAATAGGTAGGTGAGAGAACAGGAGAAAATTCTGCTCAACTGAATGTGTGCAACCTGACTTCAGGGAGTGGTCAGAAATAAGAATGGGGATGAAGCATACTAGACATGTTGTTTTTTTGATCAGATAGATTAAGAACTGTTGACTTTCCTCTACTTAACCTAACCTTTTGCAAGGCAGCCTCATTCTGCAGTGCAGTGCACTGTTTGCTGTAAGTTCAATGCATAAGTCTTTAGGGGTAATGAACAACTATTTCCTCAATTTACTGCTGTCAGCCTCAGTAAGCGTGCAGGACAGCTGTAGTCTGTAAAGCAAAACATTGCCTTCAGTTGTAGTGGAGGTGTGATGAGCTCATTGACTGCCACTGAGAGGACAGACAAATTACTCCATGACAAAAGTGCATCGCAGTTCATCATTCTTTCATCTGCCTATTCAAATGGTTCAGATCAGTGCTGAATTCTAATGACCTGTATGATGAGGGGATGTTTTGATTAAGTCTGTCACATACTCTTCTTCCAGTATATTTCATCTAATAAAAAAAGGTTACCGGTCTAAGTAAAATAAGTTATTTAAAATAAGCTTTACTTGAACCCTGTGGACCTTGGATGTGTTTCCCCTTTCTGAAGGTAAGGTTTAGGTGCATCAGAAGAAGCTGAAGCCTCTTTGCTACCAACACTTGTGCACTTGTTCACCTGGTTTGCATTATTGTTTTATTTTGCAGCTGGAATGAGATAGAACATTATCTATGAAGTATAATGAATTAGCTCATGTCAACTGATAGGGACATAACCCTAATTTTTATTCAGATAGTATGCTGATTGAGCAAAATTTGTAACTGCAAGAGCTACAAGAAAGCATTATTTGTGAAAAGTAATATCTTAAGTATTATTTGGTTTCAATCAGATTCAGCTAGTGTAAGTCTAGATGATGTTTCAGATATCCATCCATCTGACTTCTTAGCTTCCTATCTGCCAGACTTTATTGAAGGACCAGTTTACCACATTCCTCAGCCCCATTGCTTTCCATTACATATTCTCATCTATTTTCCTTGATTGAAAGGAAGGTAAGTTTTAATTAATATTAAAATACAATTCCTTTCCTAAACAAACCTTAAAATTGAAAGCATAATTTTTAATTTACTTGAAAATCTGCCTAGTGAGCAGAACTGGTAGTCAAAAAAATGACAATATGGAAAGTGGTATTTTTCAGCTCAGACTTCCAAATGAAATATTCTAGACAAAAGAAGGCGGAAGAGATGAACAGCAAAATGGACTTTTCAGAGAGTAGATTTAAAGCGTTATTCCAAGGCGATTTTCATCCCGTAAGTTTCTTGTCTGGCAAATGATTGCGCATCTTCTTAATTTTAAATATAAGTAAATCTTTTGGTGCTCTTGGCATTGAGTTTAAGCAGAAGACTTAGTAGAGCTGTTTAGACTATCATTCAGTGCTGTTCAAAGTATATATTTAAGAAACTGAAGGATATTTTTAGGATCTATAAGCCTTTTATGGATAAGTATACACTATCTAATACAGCTTTTCTGAATTTCAATATGTGCAACGGAATAACACCTAGTCTTTAAAAATCCATTGAAATGGCAAGAAACTTCAATGGTAATTGTAATTTGACATTTGTTCTGTCTCTGTATCCTTACTTTATTCCCTACTTCTCTGTACTTTTCTCCCAAGCAAGGAGAACTTATGCTCTCTGAGCAGCAGAAGTATTAGTCTCTGATTTGACAGACACTCTGATGTTTATCACAAACATATCTCATTGAGGATTGAGTAATTAATTCCAGCCAGGGAAATTACAGGCTGATCTCTGATCTCTATTTCATCTTAGTGAAGCATAACACTTTCATATAAAAAATCAGGAGTCTTCAGGCTTTTTTTTTACCATTATAGAGATTATAACCTCCCCTCAAAAAGGCAGTCACTGTAAAGAAATACAGAAATTCATCAGAGCATGCACATGGATTGAGAAAATACTTATAGAAAGGATAAACTGTGAACAGATTCTTTTGCATCTGTGTTTATATCAAAGTGCTGTAAATAAATGCAGAATACATTAATTCAAATATGCCAGTTTGGCAGCCTGCAGCATGTAAAGCACTAGTTTTAAACCAAGTTTAGCTTACATTGCACGGAGTCAGTCACTGCAGAAAGTTGTCACAACAGGAGGGCAATTAAAGAGATTTATAGATCTGATTTCCAATCAGGTCAAATGGTAAGATAAGGAAGTGTCAACTTTACTAAACCATTTTCTAAACACCAGGCTAGAAAACGCTGAGTTAATCCCTCTGCCACAATTGAGAATCTTGAATGTAAAGATCGGAAATTGCCGTTTCAAAAAGGAATAAAGAGTGTCTCTGATGTCAGTGCAAAGAATTCCTGTTTCTCCAGACTCAGTGTCATGACAGTGTTTTAAGAAACAAGTGCATCAAGTTTGCCTAAGTGGCTACTCTCATGTACCAATGCGTGGAAAGGGCTGACAAGAGTTGACTCTTTATCTGTAAGATGGTTGTGCCCTACTGCAGTGGCCTGGTGGGTGTGGGAGGTTTGGGCCAGCTTCTCCATTTTGCTGTCTGTGCAGATACACGTGGGTTAGCTGCTGCAGGTTTAAATCTTTCTTGGATATGTCTTCGTTAAGTGGTGGTCACAGTGACTGGAATTCATCCTTGACCAGATATTGACACCTGCATCTGAGCTAATCACTTGGCACTCCCTTGGTTATTAGTCTCCATTAAAGTCAGTGGAGATAAATGGGCAGCTTTACAGCAAAATTTATTTCATGCTGAAGTAGGCATTGGAGATAGGTGAGATGAATCACATGCTGTGAGAGTCTCTTTGAGTCTGTCAATTAAAGCAGTCTAGGTGTGAGCATCGACCCTGAAGACTTCTTGAAGCAGGTGAGATGAATCTTCCTCCCAGGCTGCAGAATGAATGTGCTTAAAATGGAAGAGGGCCTTCTGGAATTTTTAAGTGGATTAGTCTCGTTTTTCAAGACCAGTACAGGACCCTGATGTGTTTGTATTAAGTAAGTTAGTTTTCCTATGTGGCCAGAGCACAAAGTTATCTGTCAGAATGTCTAACCCACAGTGCATCTAATACACTGACACTAGGAATCAAGAAGGCATCACTAAAGATTAATGTTTCATCGAGGTATAGAGTGGCTGAAGTGACACTGAGTCCCTTAGACTGCTCCAATCACATCAACAGACGCATATGTAAACGGTTTTCTATGGTCAGGTGTAGGCTTTGCAGAAAGAGAAAAGAATGGTTGTGTCAAAGAAGAGAGGATTTTTTTTTTTAACTTCCTAACACACTATTTTATTCCTTTTTCTGAAGCATCTGCTACTTTCTGCGGTTGGACAATGATCCCAGACAAGCCTAGGATGAAAGGTCCTGATCTTCAGCAGAGTAGGACATGTTGCATATTGTCTGAGGAACAGTTTCCCAAAAATAATTGTGCTCCTTCTGAGCTCAGCTATCTCCACGTCTCACTAGCTAAGAGAGCTAAGATTGCACAGGTATCAAAGGGTTCACACACTCACCAGCTTTGCTGTGCCTGTGTAGGCTGAATGTCATGAAAGATATTACCCCTTCTTCACTGCTTCTCCTGGCTGCTGAGGCATTGTTCTGTATGCATTTATCCTGTGTTTGTTGCTATGTATCCACAGACAAACACATGAAAGCACTGTTCTAATTTCAACTGGTTAATCAAGATGTTAACCACACAAGAATTATCCCCATTTGCAAAAGGAGCTTAGGGACTGTGAACAATAGGTAAAGCTCAGCACAAAATTTTTCTATTTGACACCTTCATGAAAGATATTTAATGCAAAAATTGCCGACTAGCACAATACTAGAAATTACAGCACAATTAGAAATACTTATTTGTGTGAAAGGGGCTTCTTTTCTAGAAAGAATATATGCATATTTTTGAGCGTAATTATTTAAAGCAGAAGGAAATCAATTTCAATGGAAATATTTTTGTGTAAAAATACAAAGTTGAAAGGTAAATTCCAAATCTCTGCAAATGAGAAATGCACTATCCAGTTTACAGTTCTAGCTGTAAAAAAATAAATTTGAGTCAAGGCTTCCTAATAACCATCTACAGTCTGGTTTCATCTTCTCAGGAAGCAGTTCAAGTTAAAGTGGTTCCTAATGACTTCAAGCAGTAGCTTTATCAAATGGTGTATTTGGGAGATGTTATGGCCAATGTTTTCTTTCTATGCAAAAACACATAGATAGAAAAGCAAGAAACTCAGGCTTTGAATCAAGCATGATCTGAGATTATGACAGTTCTGGGTGCTTAACCCTGGTTAGGGCAAAGAAAAAAAAACATGAGAATTGTTTCTTGGTGGTGAAAATAATCCCTCAAAACATTTCTTTATAGTGGTAAATATTTCTGAGTCCTTAAGTATGCTAGGTCTCTTTAGATTTCATGTTGCTTTAGTGTCTTCAAAAGCCTCACTTTGATAAATTTTCAACAACCTTAGTCCTGCCAAAATCTGCAAGATTTCTCCTCAGTGCAAGAGAGTGTGTTTTGTTTAAAAGCAGGGGAAATCCTGGTTGCTGTAGCTGAGTGAGGTATCACGTGGTCCCAAGAGTTTTTATTCCTGTAACTTCATATTCAAAACCACATGGCTGTGCTGTACTGACCCTGCACGTGGAGAACCAGGATATCTGTTTCACTGTAAGTTCAATATTCTAATTTGCCTCAGAGGAGTAATGCTGTCATTATTTAAGAGAGACCTCCCATTCCTGTCCCTCTCTTTCTGCCCCCTCTTCCGTCCACACCACCGACCACTTTCCTAGCAGTCAGCCGTTCGAAGGCTCTTGTAGCATCTGTTATCACTAGAAGGGCTTCCATGTGTTTGAAAGTTATCTGTCATCAAGACTTATTTGCATAACAGCTGAAAATATGGTTTGCTTTCAACAGAATAATTTATGTTCCTCCCATATTTTTCCAGCCTCCTCCTTCCATCCTTTGTGGCATACTTCCTCCTTGTTTTTGCAGCATAATACAGAAAACCAGTCTTCACCAGGCTGGGTTTGAACTGCCTACTTCAAGTAGGCCAGGCCTGAGAGAAAGTAATGAAAAACATAAGCTGTATTTTTGTTGCTATTTTCATGAAACAGACAGGAATATGGGAGAGTGTCTGCAAAAATCTAATTTTCAGAATCAATAATTTTCAGAAGATTTTATGCAAAAATGATAAATGCCCTTTTTATACACAAATAAAAAATGCCCGGTGCTTCTCCAGAAAAAGCCACTTTCATTTGATATTTGCTTGTACAAATTCAAATTGAAGTTATAAAAATCTATTGTTTGTTACATACATTTATTATCCTCATATGTTTATTATCCTTATTATTCTGGTAATTTCTAGGGAAGGTCTATCTGCGTCCAGAGGCTCGCTGTCATCCCTCTAAATTCTGATCTGCTTCTGTGTGAATAAACTTGTGCTCTCTGTCCTAGACCAGACGGAGCAAATATGAAGTAATAACTCTTATCAGCTGAACCTTAGGTGGCTGGCATTCCTCAGCATCATTTAAACCACAAAGGCTTCCAGCAGGTGATTTTCAAAAACCTTTAGATTGACTCTTATCCTCTTACACTTACAGCATGACATATGCCACAGGAACACAGTTCTGCAAATGTGCTTCTAAAATTATTCAATTTTTCAACATTTTCTCTCAGCTGTAAAACTGAATGCCTTCATTACCACATGGCTAGTTTTGCAAAGGCAGCGATAAAGGTTCCTTAAAAATAATCTAAAGGAGATTGCTATATACTAAAATATACAATGTATTAAGTCTCTTTCATCTTGGTACTTTGATAGACAGAAATGACTGATGTGTCTCATTGGGAAGCTAGGAAAATCACTTCCCCAATAGTTTAAAGGTGCCATTTGATATTTATAGCTCTCTGAGATATCAGTTTTTACATTCAGATACTTTAAAAAATGTTAAAAGGATAACTTGTTCAAAATAGAACCTTATTTTCTTATGTCTTGATTCAGTGTAATGGTTCAGGGAAACTTCAGAACTTTTCATGACAAAAGAAGGAATCAACTTTCTATTTTAAATACAACAAGAAGTTTTCAAAGCTTTAAAATGTCAATGAGCTGCAGGGGAGGGGAATCAATGAGCAAAGGCCAGCAAGGATGTGTTTAGTGGTAATGAGTTTACCCCAGGTTCTTTGTTTTTTCCCTTTCCCATCTTCTATATAAAGACCAGAAAGCCCCCAAATAAAAATAATAATAATATATAATCAGTGGGAATTACTCCAAATCAATGAGAGATCAGTGAGAATAACTCCTAAGAGCCCAAGTTAAAATGTCATGTTGAAAAATGAATCGAAATGTTCTTCAAGGTGTGAGCTTATTTTTCACTTTATTAAATTAATAATTTCTCCTATTATTTTTTTCCAATACTGAAAATTTTGATTTTCTAAAATTTGATTGCCTAAATGAAATAATTTAGATGGATAAATGCTTCAGATCTTTTCCGGTAGGGTTCTCTGTGGTAATGTTCAGGATAGAACCAGAGGTGCAATATTGCATCCACGTGAAGGATTGGCCCTAAATGCTAATTGCTGTCATGAGGACAATCACTGAGAAAAATACGTTTATTTTGGTGGCATTCTATGATAGAGCTAACCATGTCCTTCTGTGATATTACTGTGTTCTTAGGAAAGAAAAATTACTTTTTTAGTCACAGCAAAATAATGTTTTACATTATCTGAAGAGGATTTTAAGAATCAAATTAATTTTGTCTAATGATAGAAGATTTTAAGTGCCACACAGAAAATGTAGCACCTGATGCAACATCCAGGAAAAGAAGTCACATCTTCTTTGTGTCTGGAAATCTGCTGCACCTTTGGAGAGAAGCTACAGCACATTTCTATAAAGAGACACATGAAAGAATGAAATACCTCATTCAGAACTGGTATGGAGGAAATAGCTTGATAACTGACTTTTACTCTGAAGCATTTTGCTGAGAGTCATCGCCGACAGCTGGCTATAAAAAAATTATTGAAAACATTAACAGATTCAAGAGGTGAACTATGGATACCAGTGTACTTTCTTGCATGGTTGTATTGCCATGTCAAAGAGGTAAAGGAGTTAAGTGGCTCCTTTGAACATCAAAATTTTTCTGAGAAAAATAAAATAAAATAGGAGTGCAATTGCTTGTTTAAATTTGGATGCACTGTCTGCTTCCTCAGAGAAGAAACTAGGGTTTTAGAAATACGGGACTAGAATTTTGGCAATGTTGATACCATCAGTCATTTCTGAATGCTGTCGAGTTCCAAACCAAGACATCTTTTGCACTGTGAGAGAGAGCAAGATTTCTAGGCACCCCTGGGAATTTATTTTATTATTATGCACATCACAGGGTCATCTGGGTATATAACTTCCAAAAGAAACAGCAAAATAAAAAACTTCAAATCTGTCAGATTAAATTCCCAAAGCATATTAACCTTTATTTCATCTAAGCAGAGAGTGAATTTTAGTTAAACAATGAGGGCCGTTCAATACCGAGAATTAGCTTTCTAGGTGATTTACACTCTGAAATGGAAAAAAAGGCTCTCCCTCATAATGAGACTTTGAGTCTTAGAATGAAATTTCAAAAATAACAAGAAACATACAAAATAGAGAAGGCTTGTAAGGTAGGGAAGCACAAAAGAGCTGCAAGAGGAACTCTGACTTGAGTCACCCCTAACATTAGTTACATTAGTGTGGTGCAAGGAATGCAGTTCAGCATTGGCTGAAGACAGAAATACAAAAAATTTAGAGATTTTGATAAATTTTTGGTGGGATGAACCACACTGCCCCCAAGGTAAGAGCTGCTCTGTTTACTGTGTTTTCCAAATTTTGTCAGTGCAAAGAGACCCCTATCACATTTCGACTCTTATAAATATATATAAACAGTTTAGAGATGATTGTTTGTTATCAGTTCATTTGTTGGATTTTTGTGTTTGTTTACCTTTGGGTTTTTTTCCCCAGGAGAGGTGTCTTTCACATGAAGGACTATTTTTTTTACATTTTCAATGAGGCCTTTTAGAGCTTTACTGTAGTCTACATAGTATGTGCCTGGCACAGGAGCAGTGCAACCAGCAGATCCTGAAATGCAGACTGGAGCTGGAAGTATTCAAGCTTGCCTCTCTGTTTGCTGCAATGTGTTTCTGTGGCAACTGGATGCTATAAAAAGGTTCTCTCTAAATATATTGCATGTGCTTATTTTATAATTTTTCCCTGTTAGTTATCAATTTCTATTAAAAGCAATGTCTTGATGTTTTGTTTATTCACACTTATGAAAGTGGCTTTGTATTTATTTTTTTATTATTAACAACATCAATTTTAAAAGCTTAAATTACCAGAGAAGATAGAAAGGTAAATGATGAGTCACCGTGGCAAATAAAAATGTAAATTCTGCCCATGAAAAAAAAAAAAGTCAGGGTGAATATATAGATCAGTTAGTATCAGACAGAGATGTTTTTGTTCATACAGATTTATTTTTCATACCCAGTCCACCATTTTCTGTTAACTGTCCTCTGTGATCCTAGCTTAGTTTCTATTTAGAGACTGCAACAAAAATCAGATACATAAATCAGATGCAGCAGAGAGCTTCACCTGTGAGTGCTCTGTGCTGCATTTGGGAGCCTGGATGCTTCCAGGCAGGCAGCAGACTGTGGTGATGTGAGCCAGAAATGACCCATCAACTGAAGTTCAAGGAGCACCATTCAGTTGTGCTCTTAACTGCTGACAAAACAACTCCACTGGTGTGCCAGGGGTTAGCTAATGAACCATCACTGCCTAGCTGACAGTATCCAACCCTGCTGTCCTCATCCATGGCACCTGCTCAACCATCAGACACTGCCATGTGCTGAGGATGAAAATCATTTAACCAAAAAACAGAAGAGCAGATTGCAGCTGGAGTCCCCACTCTACCACACCCAGCACAGGCATGAGACACAGCTTCCTTTTTTCTCATGGAAGTTGTTGAGTTCCATGCATGACTCAATCAGGTTGATATGTAGAGACTAGTTATAGGGCCCATCACCTGACTTTCTGCTGAAAAAGAATATATATTCTGTTGAAAGAAACTCTTGTGTGTGTGTATGTGTTTGTGTGTGTGTGTGTGTATAAATAGCCACGATTTAAAAAAATTCACATAGAACTGGAAAAGTAACAAGAAAAAGTTATGAAAAACTTCTATGCAACATGTCTCCTAAAAAGGATGAAAAAGGATCCTTGAATTTCATACCACACACTGTATTCTTTAATGATTGAACAAATGATAACTGAGTATTTGGTTATGGGAAGATGATTAAAAGGTCCCCAAAACCTTTCCGTGATTTTCTTCAGCTTTGAGTAGGGTCTGAATATTTAGAGAACAAGGAAAAGCCTCAGATATCATCCTATTATTCCCTATTCCATTTGTTTAGGTCCCCTACCATTCATTCTTCTTCAACAGCATAGTAATGTAATGTAGATAAGATGATAAATAATCTATTACAAATTTTTAATAATAGAACTTATATTAATATTGTGTGAATTATCTCCAGACTCAGAAATTAAACTGTTTTTATTGAACTATTGGACAAATAAAAAAGGATAACATTCCTGAGCAAAAATAGCATTTAAGTACAGGCTGGTTTGCATATGATTTAAGAAAAATGGCTTCAGAAATTTTTTCACATCCTTCAACTGTGCTTGAAATTTGTAGGAGAAATTATATCTGACCAAGAAGTTGGACCTACACAGGTGTTCCTCAGGATTTTGGAATTAGAACCAGCACTGTTTAACATCTTTGTCAATGGCATGGACAGTGGGATTGGGTGAATCTTCAGTAAGTTTCTCTGTGACACCAAGGGTGGTGTGGTTGATGTAACTAAAGTGAAGGGTCCATAGGGACCTGGACAGGCTTGAGAGGACAGACTGTGCAAACCTCATCAAGTTCAACAAGGCCAAATGCAAGGTCCTGTACATGGGTACAAGCAAACACAAGCACAGTTCAGACTGGATGGAGGATGGATTGAGAAGAGCCCTGAGGAGGACTTTGCAGTGTTGGTGGATGAGAAACTTGACATGACCTGTCAGTGTGCACTCACAGCCCAAAAAGCCAACTGTGTCCTGGGCTGCATCAAAAGAAACATGGTCAGCAGGGCAAGGGAGGTGATTCTGCCCCTCTACTTGGCTCTGGTGAGACTCTGCCTGGACTCCAGCTCTGGGATCCCCGACAAAAAAAGGCCCTGGACCTGCTGGACAGTGTCCAGAAGAGCACACAAAGCTGGAACAAAGGGTTGGAGCACATCTCCTTTGAGGACAGAGAGTTGGTGTTCAGCCTGGAGAAGACAAGGCTGTAGGGAGACTTCATAAAAGCCTTCCAGTGCCTAAAGGGACTGACAAAAAAGCTGCAGAGAGGCTATTTACAAGAGCATTTAATGCTAGGACAAGGGGGAATGGCTTCAAACTCAGAGAGAACAGTTTTATATTAAGTATTAGGAAGAAATTATTTATTATGAGAGTGATGCAACACCAGAACAGGCTGCTCAGAGCAGTTGTGGATGCCCCATCCCTGGAAGTGTTCCAGGCCTGATTGGAAGGGATCAGCTTGGTCGAGTGAAAGGTGTCCCTGCCCATGGTAAAGGGTTTGGAACTAGATGGTCTTTAAGGTCCAACTCAAACCATTCTGATTCTATGATTAATTCTGATTGAGACATGTTGATTCCATGAATTCAATTTGTAGCTAAAACATGAGAAAACTACTATTCTTTTCTGTTGCAAGAATTTTTCAGCAACAATGTTTGCCTTTTTCTGAGGCCCCTTGTGACTCTATCCCATGCCTGAAGCACAATATTTATCCAGTGGATTGCTGTGGAAATGAGCTTTGTTTCTAGTAACCAATGACAATGCTCAAGCATGCAATTCTCAGTATGTCACTGAATCAAGTATATCTCTTCAGCAGCTGTCATGTGTAGTGAAATGTTTAGCTTTTTGTCAGTGTGCAACCAGGATCTGTCAGACATCTCACTTCATTCAGCCACTGCTGTCTATTCACTCACACAGACTGCAGAAAATGGGCGTTCACGATCACTATAGAAAGGCAAACTGTGTTGTGAAATCTGATTAAGATTACTTTACCATAAGGCCCTGACCCAGTAATGTACTTGAGAACATGATTCAGTAGTACCCACACCAAGTGATTAATATGGGCTTAAAGCTAGCAAGAAAAATGCTTAGATAATCAATCACTTTCGGAAAATTTGTTTTTTGATGCCCTGTTTCAGTCAGGTGAAGTAACTCGGTTTTAAACGTAATGTTGAAATATTTCCAACCAAAATAATGACGAGGTTTAATTCATGCATTTGGAATATCCACTAATGTAAATTGCTTCACTCCACGCTATCAGATAAAGCCTAAAAAAATGTTCCTTATAAAAGTCTCAGTGGACATGAATGAGTGTCACCAGCAGAAATAAACTCTAGCAAAAAAATTACTTAAAATAAATAATAAGGTAATTAGTGTCTTCAAATGTCCATCCAAATTTTTTCACTGGGCATAATATAATATGCAAAGGTATTTTTATTATTTTTCTTTCATATAAAGGTTAATATAACATAAACCTACAATTACATTATTGGAAATAAAGTAAATAAACAAACTTAAAAAATGACAGAGGTGGTCAGTGATAGGGATAAAAGATCTGAAGTCCTGAGGTAAGCCCTGCTCTCACAAAGGAGCATGTATGGATATAGTCTTACTCCATGTCCTACAGAGCTTGGAAGAATATAAAGATGAGATGAGTCTTTACTCATTCATTCTGTTCTATTTGCATGCTTGGCCTCCTACTATAAAATTTACTTACTGTCCCAGAGTCCTAAGAGGCTTAGAGATTACATTCAAGTGAAGAAGAACTAGTGAGGAACATGGTCTTAGGGATAAAGTTGGGCACTGCCTGCGGCAACCTGTAGCCTCTGAAGTTGGGACTGGCTATAGCATAGCATCCCCCTAGAGTCTCCTCATGTATGGAGAGGAAAACGTTGCAGCTTCACAGCAGTTCTGGGTAACAGGAGGAAACCTCCAACTGGGGTGACCCCCTCAGGTCCTCTGCTGCTGGATTAGCAAAAATAAGGCACAGAAGAAGACTTGGTGTGTTAGTTTGAAAGCAAAAACTAGTGAAACTTCAAGTCAGAAATGCAATTTAATAGAAAAAGGTAAAGTATATGCAATAATATGAAAGAAAAACCTCTGACAGAGTCAGAGTCAGAATATAACCTGACACCCTGCTCGTTAGGGTGGTGGTAGTAGTCTAGATGAAGTGATTTTGCTGAAGTGGTGATCTTGTAGAAAAGGTGTAGTGGTTTTCGTCCTCTAGAAATCAGTGGATAAGCACTGCTGTTCTGTTTGAAATTTTAGATTTTATTTAGGTGGGAATGCTTGGCTCTTCCCCCTGGGCAGAGCATCTCACAATGGGATGATGTCATTTTATCAGTCATGTGGTGGGTTTTTGATTGCCCATTAAACAGAAATAGCTCTCCAAGGGAGTTATCTATGACTCATGGGGCAGGGCATTGATGGTCCATTAACAGGAGATGGTCCGGGGGAGGAGACAGGAAAAACACTGTCCCTCCTGGTTTTAACAGTTCATGGAGAAGGTGATTGAATACATACCTTGGGTACATATTTATATTGTAATCTAGGACACCTGGCCTTTTGACGGTGCCTCTAACAAAATTGCTTGATCCTTTGCAAGCCTCTAGAACACACAATCTAGGACCAATACTACCAAATTAGCAGAAAAATACAGATTAAAATGATTTTTTTACTGTACGTGGCTTGTATTACATGTATTTCACTGTCAGAAAAGAGCAAATTATCCTATTTCATGCTAATCAGAAAAAAGTAGGACAATCAGTTTCTTCAGTTTAATGTTTCTAAATCAGATACTGTACAACTAATAGTGAATAGTGAATAGATAGTGAATTTTTAATAGATACTGATCGAATATCTAAGATTTAAGTTCTCACATCCCTGGCATAAATTTTCAACAGTTACTGATGGAGTAAGACTCAAGACTGCATCACTAGAGTAAATTCCATACCAGTATTGCTTCCACAACGTTACTGTAAGATGAAAGATGTAAAGTAAGGAATATAAATCTAAATAAGAACTTGGCATTTTTTTATGAAGTGTGTGCAATAATAATATGCTGTGAAGAGGTAACACCAGGTCCTCCTGCGTCAAAGGAGATGAACCAGTCTTTTCTAGCTGACAG
>VXBQ01000202.1:140877-172965 GCA_013400175.1 Phainopepla nitens | reverse complement strand
TTTTTTTTTTTTTTTTGCCTGTGCCAGTGTGCCATTTATGCAGAAACTCACTTTGGTGAGAACCAGGGAGAGGAGAGGCGTGGAGGGGATGGAGCAGGAATGAGGGCAGTGGTGGTGGAAGAGGGAACCCTCTTCTGGAGGGGGCTGATAGGGAGTCCCTGCTTCAGGGAGCAGAAGGAATAGCAGATTTTTTCCAAGGAACATGGGGAGGTAATACAGTGGAAAGAAAGATTGGTAGTGACTGGTATGTGCAGAGCATCTTGCCTAGGAAGCAGCCAAATTTGCAGCCCTTTTGCATTTTCTACTGGACAGGAGATATGATTAAGTTGGCATTTTTCCCTTTGGTTATTTGGGTTTGTCCTGATGTAATCTGTTCTGCTTGTTCTTCAGACAAGGATAGTACTGCCTGCTTTGGTTCTGTTTATTTGCTTCTTTGTTTATTTTTTTATTATGGTCTACTAAGTTGGATTTATTTTTTTTTTTTTTTTGCTGAGAATGGCTTGCAAATTTTAAATTAAGGACAGCTTTTACTTCTAAGAAAAATGCTGGAGAAGACACAGGATTTAAGATTGTCTTGAAGTTCAGAACTGAGCTGAAAATACCTGAAGTACTGAGAACGAGGTACAGAGTGAGAAGCAGACGTGTAACCTGCTGTCCAGGGAATGGTGGGGCTGGAAGGATGGACTTGTAAATGTGCAAATTGGGCTAAATTGTGAGTAGGACTTGTCTGGAACTGGGACTTGTGAGCAGGGAGCCTGCAGACTCCTCCTCTTCCCCTCCCTCCCTCCTGCTGTGGCAGAAGCCAAGGCAAGCTGCTGTTTTATTTGGGTTATGTTTGCCATTACTTCTGCAATCAAATGTTGAGGGTTTCTAAACCCTCCATGTGCTTCTTTGACTTCAGTTTGATTTAGCATCTGGTCGTGAGAAGCTGTTTTTAATAAATCAAAGAAAGTTGGGTTTGCTGGGGAGTTTGTGGGCATTAAGGAACTTTGGTAAGGTAAGTTGGTTTTCTCAGCTAGATAGCTTCTAGATATTCAGGAGTTGGGGTTCCTGAGCTAAAGAAAACAGTCAGAACCATGACTTATGTGACTCTGGAAGGAAAAAGAAACTTGAGTGAACTTTTTTTTCCCCTCCAGCATATTAGAACTATTTTGATCAGTAATCTTTTGGTTACTTTGAATTTACACACGCTTTTATAGGTCCACTCATTTAAAAACTCTGTGGTTCTCGGTGCAGTCATTTGATTATCTAGGAACAAAAATATCTGTCATAAATCTCATAAAGGTGTATAATTCCAGCAAAAAAAAAAAAAGGAAGTCTGCTAGTTTGCTTTATGATTGTTGGTTTATGAGAGAATCTTGTTTTTTGTGGTTGTTGGGATCATAAGTGCACCGTGAGAGCTTGGCTTGTGCTTCTCTCAGGCTAATGGGCTTGAAAGTCTTCCTTGAGTCTCCAATCATCTTCCCAGTATCTAAGCAGGGATCTGGAGAGACAGCTGGCATATTTACTCCTTGCTGTTATTTCAGCACTCCCCTGGAACAGCCTCAATCTACAGGTCTTGGGTTCAAGAAGTGCTGATGATACACTTTTGGTTTTTAGTGGTTCTCACTGCCCTGGTAAGTCAGGGGTCTGACAGATGGGCCAGCAGGTTTAGGCTTCTCCTCACTGGGTGCCTGCTGAGAAGCTCATTTTTGTCTTGCTGAAGGGCTGAGATGGGCTGCTGGACTAGTTACTTTTTCATTTTTGACCTCCCCATTACTGTTTAGGTTGGCAGGGATAAAAAGAAGTGTCGCCTCGTGGCTTTTAAAGGGTTTATTTAAAGAAGGTTGTTCAGTGTTGCCTTTAGTAGAAACTTACTCCCAGAACCTGTGATTACTGTTTTAGAGCTGTTATTCTGAAACTTTCCAGGAGTGCAGAGTGCCCTGCAGTGATTTACTCAGAGATATGGGCCAAAATACAGATTACTGATCATATGGTTTACAAAAAAAGTGATTTTAAAAAAAAAGAGCTGGTATCACTCTGTCTCTAGAAGGAGTTTGGATTTGTTTTCCCTGTGACATTTGACACTATTTCTTTGCAGCAGCATCCACACTAGTGGACTTTTTGTGCTGTGATAATAGCATTTTTGCTACTATTTCTTCCTTCTCCCTCTTTTTGATACTTTACTGCCTTGCCAAGATCTTAGGAAGCACCGAATAAAATGAGTGTGGTTTGTTTGGCTCACTTGAACTGGGGCTTGCCTTAAATGTATCAAAATTGCAAATGCTTGTACCAGAGGCAGTCCTTGGCTGTGTCTGAGTGTGAGTTGTTGTTATTAACCAGGAGCAAGCTGCCCAGCAGTGGATGCTGAGCCTGGGTTTCCATCTTTCCTTTGCAGGCAGGTGGTTTTCCTCCTCCAAACAGTGACTGCTCTAATTTATGGTCAGCCAGGATTCAGGAGGTCCAGGGGATAATTACCAGAAATGTCCAGGTCTTGGTGTAATGTTCCTGCCCTTGGACGGGTTCAAGTGCTTCAGAGTTTTGATGTCTGACTCCTCAGTGTGTTTTCAGTCAGAGCGTGATCTCTGGTTTTCCTCCTTGTGTGTGAGGATGGCTGAGAGCTAAACAAAAATGGGTCTGGTGTTTGAGGCACAGTCTAAACACAGATAAACTGGTTTTGTATCTGACCTCACTTCTTATAAAGAAACATCTTGTTCAACTTCTGTACTTTGTCCAAGGCTAATGGCTTTTTTAAAAAATGAAGTTTTAACAGTTCTGTTGTTTTATTGTGTGTGTTTGTTACTGTAGATCTCAAGTCAGTTGTTCATCTGTTGCTGTTCATGGTCAAATTCATTAAATGCTGCTGGCTGTATTTATGCAAATGTTCTATCATAGCTCATTATTTTAAGTCATTTTGCTTGGGTTTTGATTAGTATTGTGTGGGAGATGTTGTGCATTATGTAACTGTTAAACTGCTTACCCTTGTTTGCCCAACTGGTGTTGGTTTCTAAGCAGTTGGTCGTATTTGGTCCATCCTAATGTGTAGGAACATCTCACCTGGACAGTCAACTTTTAATTGAGCTTAAAACAAAAAAAAAAAGCACCCTGACAAAGAAAGAGAACTGAACTGCAAGCTGCTGCTGCTGGGCTTTTATAGGTTGTGTTAAGCAGTTTAGATTTTCCTAGATTTTAGTCACAAATTTAATAGAGCTAGATGGAGTTTGACCCATTCAGGATGAGTAATGAATAAAATGCAAACTTGCTCCATGCAAGTTACACAAGAGAGTTAATTGTAGTGGCTAAGAGCACAGAAATGCTTCAAGAGATAAGCATTAAAATAAAATAAAAAAAACCAACAAACCCAGCAGAAAATGTTTACTATTCTCAAATATCTGTTAATTTTGTAATGAGTTTCCAGCTTTTGCAGAAGCATCCATTTACATTGTTGTAGACCTAATCATAAAGTTCATTGTCAGTCTTGTATTTCAGATGTTTCCAAGGATCAGAAAGCTCCCAGATGTTTTCCTTCTTAGTGCATGGAGCATTAGCAAAATTGGACATCCTCTTGCATTAAAGCTGCATATAAATTCTTTTGCTTATGAAAAGTCAGCAGTTGGGTTGGAAGTGTGAATAGAATATTGAAAAGTAAGCTGAAGCAAAATCAGTGTAATTTTTCTGAATACCATAAATACCTAATAAAGTAGATTTAAGACGCTTTGAAACGAGATATGAATCCATAAAGCAGAAGGAAAACGATTTTTTATTAATTTTACATAAATGAAACCCATCTGAGTTCACCCAATGAACAGATTTCTGAATGTGCTCAGAAGTTAATTCTCACATTCTTGCTTTTTTTGATTAAGAGAACTGTGTTTCTTTGTGAGAGCTGAAGTCTCCTGGGTTTGAACTCATTGCCCACTTAGAAGATTAAAAGTTTTAGGTAGTGAAACAGGTCCTACCTAAAAACCTGCAGTCAGGGGTATTTTTGGTCTGGACTATCAAAACTGAAGAAAATGTTAGAAGCCACTTCACGTGCTAGATTGTAAATAGCTACTCAGTTCCAACTGAAACAATTCCGGTGGTTTTTCCTCACGCACCACTGATGCTGTAATTTCCAGACCGTGCATGGGAGTGGTTGGCTCTTTGTTGTCACTGGGGTTGGTGGCAGTCTGAGCTGGAGGGTGCCCCTCTGAGGCAGCAGCCCCAGGAGAGCCAGAGCTGATCCCGCTGCCCTGAGGGCGGCAGGATGATGCACTTGCACAGAAGCCTGCCACTCCTGCTTGGATGTGTTTGGTGAGAAGGGTTTCTGCATTCTGTGGCTGCTGCAGGCTGGGTGCAGCTCCTGCTGCAAACAGCCAGCTGGCCTTCTGTAAGGAAATCAGCATTTCCTAAGAAAAACCCCCACCTCATAGAGCAGCTTGTGGAAAATTGTTTCTGTGCTCCTCTGCTGAGGTGACAGAGTGTTTTCTCCTTTTTGCTGCTCCGTTTGGGACTGAATTGGTGCCTTTTTGAAGATCTGTCCTAACAACCAAAAAAACTATGCTTGCTTATTAAATTCCTTGCTTCAGTGTGTTCAGGCTAATGCAGAAAATGCTTTGATGTTTGTGGCTTCAAAATAATCTTTCCATTTTTTATTACAATATGTAGAGCTTAAAACAAAGCTTCCAGATCCAGTGCTGATCTGATCCGTTTGTTCCATTGACAAGGTCAGGGTTCTTAATTTTATTAAAATTAATTTGTGGAGATTACAATGGAGCTTATTGTTAGTTCCCATCAAACTAGAGAAGCCCAAGTTCAAGCTTTCTGCTTTTAATATACTGATCTGGGGAGGCTTATACTGAATTGTTGAGAAAGAAGAGCAAATAGCTGAAGGTAGAGTGAGTTTGGTAAGGCAAGAGAAGAAAGTCAGTAAATTTCCACAGTGGAAAATCAGGGTCAGATTTGTGAAAGGTTTTACTTCTGTACCCCCGAAGTGCTGAATTAATAGATTCTGCATTTGGTTACAGAGATTCCTTTCTTTCAGAAAAAGGTACTTCTGCTTATTGTGTTCATCTGAAAAGTTGCTGTAGTGTTTTTAAAATAAAGAAAGCAGCCTGCCTTTCTTTTTGAAGCAGCCTGTGAAAGGCAGCTGCCTGGGGAGCAGGAGGGTGGTTCTTGATTCGCCTTGCAAGTCTTGCTGAAGGCTGAAGCTGGCACCTTGAGCTCCCTTTTTCCCTGTCAAACACAGAAATGGTTTTATTTGAAAATCCATAGACATCAGCAAAATGCATTCGAGGTGGGAACACTGATTTGGTCGGTGTAATTACGTAAGGTTTCAGCCAGCACAGATGCCAAAAATCCCAGCAAAAAAATCCCTCGTGTAGACTGGTCTAAATCAGCATCTGGCCTGTTTACAGGGAGGGCTTGATCATTAATGAAGTGGAGCTCCATATTGTTCCTTGTTTGAGCCAAAGGAAAAACAACTTCTGGACACAGCAAATAATTAAATTGAGGGAGTGTAATACATCCTCTCATAGAAGTGGTATTTGAGAACTTCATTGTTTCCTCCCAATTTCTGTGAGCCTTTTCGTGTCCCCCTGTGCACCTAAAAAGAAGAATGTTCTTAAAACTTGAAGCAAAGTAAAAAACAAATTTCTGCTTATTCTGGGTCACCTTTTATAACTGACTTGATGTAGTAAAAGGGTGATCTGATAAAGTTTTGATGGTTTTTTTTGTTCCTTATTTATCAGAACTTAATATATTTTTCTCTTCAGTGTATTGAGTTACTCTCCAAGTGTGTCCAGAAGATACTCAGCACACTGTCTAAACTGATCAGCTGGAATCTGTTTGAAGTTGTGTGGGTTTTAATTTCTTGTCTGCTCATGCTTTTTGGACATGAAGGCATGCACCTGCACTTCACAGTCACTATGTTGCTATTTCTCTGTCGGAGGAGGCACTCCATGATTCAGCTTCTCCTCTGTGAGGAATCCAAAATAACAAGTTGACTTTGAAAACAGAGTCAGAGAAGTAATTGGGGAAAAAATGTAATAAGCTTCAAACTGCTGTGGCTGGATGGTGATGCTGTATCACCAGGAAATCCAAGAACCACAGAATGCTCTGGGTCAGAAGGGACCTTAAAGCAGGGCAGGGGCACCTTGCACTGTCCCAGGCTGTTCCAAGCCCCTTGGGCACTGCCAAGGATCCAGGGACAGCCCCAGCTGCTCTGGGCACCCTGTGCCAGGGCCTCACCTCCCTCACAGGGAACAATTTCTTCCTAACACCTAATCTAAACCTGCTCCCCTTCAATGTGGAGCCATTGCCCCTTGTCCTGGCAGTGCAGTTCCTGGTGTAAACAAAACTGGATGGGGCTGTGTCTGTGACCTCCAGCTCTGCTCCCACCAGACCCATCCATGGGTAGCTTCTGTGGTGGGTAGAATTGGTGTCAGACCAAGTGAAAAAACAGTGAAACAGTAAAAACAACCCAGTGCTGAGTTTCCTCACTGTACTTGGTGGTGGCAGAGCTATCAAAGAAGAGAAATTGCATTGCTCTGTTGAGCCTTTTATATGCTTTACTTCAGAATAACCCGAGGCCTTGTGTTCAGAGGTGGTGAGCTCATATCTCAGAGGCTTTCAGAGCTGCACATACTCAGCCTCTCTAAGAATTATGTCTGAGAGCATCTGCTTTTTAAGGGGCACAGAAGATAATTGCAACCAAAAAGCTGATCTTGTGATATGGATGAAAGCTTTCCTGTAACGTGGGTTGTCCTGAGCTGTTTTGTTTCCTAAGTAGTGTCTCAGTACTTGTTTAGATTTGTTTTTGCAGCCAGCTGCTTTCCAGCAGCTTGAGCTGCAATCTCCTTTTCCAGCCTTAATATCACTGAAACAGATGATGCCTTGTTTTCATGCCCCATCCCAGACGTGGGTTGGGATTTGTCTGCAGTGGGAACTGCTTTGTTTAGGGCCTTACAAACTAAGGCAGGGAAGAACCCATGTACAGTTACAGGTACCCATCAGACACTGTTCATGGATTTGATGGGAAGCATCACCTACTCCAGCCATACCAACTTCTGCTCCAGGAGGAATTTATTTTCAAGCACTGGAGTAGTGGGAGAGCCACTTTTGGTGGTCCTTGGTGGCACAATCTGTTGGTGGCAGTGGGCAGGTGCATGGGCAGGGTGCTCCTGCCTTCTCTGTTCTGAAAACCCTGTTCAACTCTCCTGTGTTTCTAACTACAAAGCATTAATTCCTAAAAAAACTCTACTGTTTCTAGAGAGAAGAAGCTTTTTAAGAAAGTAATTAAAAACCTTATTTTGGGAATTGGGGGAAAAACTTTGACCAAATTGAATAGATAAACCTAGTGTCTAGTGTACTCATATAGGAGGTGTTTTGACAAAGTAGAGAAACCTTTTTTTCCTTAAAATTCCCCAAAAGTCTTCTTTGCACAGTCACCTTTAGTAAAATCAAATTACCTTTATATTCTCCTGTATATATGTATGCATTTTTCACTCAGTTTGTCACAGATATGGGGGCTCTGGTATGGTCCAGCTCCTTTTTTCCCCATTATAAATGGGCATGGGAGTCTGTCAGGAATGGTGGAGGGGAAGCAGCAGGAAATCTGCTTGCCTTTTCAGCACATTCCTCAGTCTGACACAGTTTTATAACGTAGAGGTGGGAGTGAAGTTCTCTGCAGGCTGTTCCAGGCAGTCCTGTGGAACCTGAGCTTTATGAGAGAGCTTTCTGTGTTCCTGATTGCTCCTCTGCTTTCATGCAGCATAAATATGGATTGGAAAGGGATAGTGCTGCCCTCTGCTCGGTCCTGGCCATGCGATAGCCCCTCATTCATGCAGCCACCTGATCTGGTGAATAGATCACTGGAGCTCCTGGAAAAAAACCTGTGTTCTGTGCTGGAGTCCTGGAGGAGATAGCAGCAACAAGGCTGTCACATTTAAGTGGAAATTCCAGCTAGGCCTTGATAGAGCAAGGTGTGTGTGAAGGTATTTCAGTGAGGAATGTACTCACTCGTGAAACACTGCCTAATTGGGGAACAGGTATCAATTAATTTTTGGTTTGGTGTGTCTAGTTTTGGATTTAGTCCTGTTGTGCAGCTTGTGAGTTTTAGTTTCCTAGGCTCTGGGTGGTTTTGTTAGCCGAGAGAGTTGCAGTATGATAAATAAGAAGTGTCAGTCAAGTGATGTGACAAGTTTGTATTTAATCAGTTTTGCATTCTTAAAACCAGCACTTTGTTGAGTTTTACACACTGGGTAACTATTCTGGGCTAAGGGAGGAAATGCTGTGTACCTTTGTCTGTTTGTCCTTTATCTACCTGCCTCACCCTTTCCCTCTATTATGCTCCCTACACAAAGCTTTTCTGCCTTCCCCATCCAAAGTTTCAGGTTTCAGTAAGAGTGTTCGTGGATGTTTGGTGTGAACTTGTTGCTTGGATTTACTACTTTTACTTCAGCAGATTGACTACTTGTGTGGCCACCGTTTTTTTTATAAATATTGGTTTATTTTAACCAGTCTCTTGTGGCCTCAGCAGGTCATGACTGGGTTTAACCAAGTAAATTGGGATTAGAATAGGTGTGGCATTTAATAATTAACTTTCTGGTTACTCAGGTCCAGTAGGAAACCTATAATGAGTCTGTTTTCATTTTGTTTACAGGAATAGTTATCTGCTTAGTCTCATCCTTCATATTTGGCAATCTGAAGAAAAGGTCTGAGCCAGCATGAAGACAGAATCCCCTCTTCATTAGAGAAAAAGTGAGTTGGAATTGGGTTGAAATCTGAATTTTTAGCATGAAAATACCATCTCAGCCTGCCAAGACACACAGCTTGTGCTTGCTTTCAGGTGGCATTTTCACTTTGTAACACTGCAGATATGGGTGATGTCCAGTCAAGACCTAGTCTTGGTTAAGCACATTTCTAACATTTTCAAATTGTAAGTATTTTATGTAAATTCCAACACCCTCCTTTTCTGAAAGAATTGCTTACTCACTGTGTAACTGCCCACCTGATACACTCCTTCCTTCTAAATCCTGTAAGGTCTATTACAGGACCTGGACTTTATGTTCCTTTTCTTGTACTGCTGTATTCATATTGCGTTTCATTTTAATAATTTAATATTTATAACTTGTGTCTGTAGCTGTACTGGTCTCTCCTCCAGTATTCTCAGTGCTTGATGCGTATTCTGAATTTGTTTGGAAGTCTCTGTGCAAATTTGAAGAGTTTCAGAAATGCAGGACTGAGGGTTTTTTCTCATTTTTGCACTAGCAAATCCTGAACTCTGCATGTAAAACGCCGGTAGGTCAAGTCTGACCCTTTTCATGGTGACTTTACTCCCCTTAGATGCTGTAGTAATATCAAATAAAAACCACTGCCCGCTAGCCCAGCCTGATTTTCACATCCAGTGGGTTGAATCTCGTTCAGCTGTTGTTTTGAGCAGCTCCTTGGCTGGCACTGTGCACTGATGGTGTGTTCTGACCCCTCAGCTTTCGGCCCGCCGCGGTTCATTTCAAGGAGTGCACGATGACAGAGCGTGGAATTAAATGGGCCTGTGAGTATTGTACATATGAGAATTGGCCTTCTGCAATCAAGTGCACCATGTGTCGTGCCCAGAGACCCAGTGGAACAATTATCACCGAGGATCCTTTCAAAAGTGGTTCCAGTGACATCGGGAGGGACTGGGATCCTGCGAGCACCGAAGGAGGGAGCAGCCCTTTGATATGCCCAGATTCCAGTGCAAGACCCAGGGTTAAATCATCCTACAGTATGGAAAGTGCAAATAAATGGTCGTGCCACATGTGCACGTACTTGAACTGGCCAAGAGCTATCAGGTGTACCCAGTGCTTGTCCCAACGCAGGACCAGGAGCCCCACAGAGTCTCCTCAGTCTTCGGGCTCCGGCTCCAGGCCGGCCCCTTTCTCCGTGGATCCGTGTGAGGAGTACAATGACAGAAACAAACTAAACACTAGGGCTCAGCACTGGACTTGTTCTGTTTGTACATATGAAAACTGGGCCAAGGCCAGGAAATGTGTTGTATGTGACCACCCCAGACCCAACAACATCGAAGCAATAGAACTGGCAGGCACAGAAGAGGCTTCTTCCATCATAAACGAGCAGGACAGGGCTCGGTGGAGAGGCAGCTGTAGTAGTGGTAATAGCCAAAGAAGATCTCCACCAACAACCAAACGCGAATCCGATGTGAAAATGGACTTCCAAAGAATTGAATTGGCTGGAGCTGTTGGCAGCAAGGAGGAGCTTGAAGTTGACTTCAAAAAGCTAAAGCAAATAAAAAATAGAATGAAAAAGACTGACTGGCTGTTCCTAAATGCTTGTGTGGGTAAGTTGTTTACTGCTACCTTCTGCTCTTCTGCTGGTGGTTAAGTATTTTGGGAGAATGCAGAATTAGAACAGAAACTTGGCATTTGATTTCAAACCAGTTTTTTTTAATCTCTCTTGCTTTTCCATTTTAAAAAGTAAACCAAATGCAGAGGTGCCTGAAATAGCACCTGCTAAGAGAGGCTATGAAGTTCATCCATAATCTGAACGGGGTTAGACATGTCTCTCAAGTGTACTTGGACTTTTTTGACCTTTTGTAGAAATTGATATTCTTGTAATCAAATCCTGTTGTTCAGTGTAATTGGCAAAAAAGAAAAAAAGCCAATCTACAGAACACAAGTGCATAAAGTACTGTAAAAAATGCCATTACTGGATAATTAAATGCCATTACTCTTCTTTTTGCTATGGCAAGACATGCTCTGTAGAGTCAGCAGCTGCAGCTTGGGAGTATTTGTAAACAGTGTAGAGCTTGCAACAGTACAAGATGCTCTGTCAGATGTTAAAAATAACACCAAAATATGTAGCTCCAAGAAACTGCATGTGTAATACTGACCTTGAAAGTAATAATGTTGTATTAATACACATACTGTCTTGTAAATGTTTACAGGCTTTCTGAAAGTATTTTTGTAGTCAGCTGCTTCAAAAAGCGTTCAAATCCCAATTTTGTTTTGTGTTTTAGTGCTTTCCTAAGGAAATGCTGGATAATTCTCACAGTGCTGTTAAGGAACAGAGCCATGTGAGAGCAGGGTTTTCCTCAGTTATTGACCTTGTGAGTTAACTTGTGTGCTGTAGCTTCCCAGAAGCAGATATCGTGTGCCCCAGCATACGAGCAGCTTCAACACTTGAAATATGCAACTATTTTTAGAGTAAAACACTTCATTTGAAACTCTGGCTCTACTAGTATGTGTCATGCTGTTCCTTAATGTCTCACAAAGTCACTTCATGGTTGTAATCAAAAAGCTAGTTAGTGGAGCTGCTTTGTTTAGCATATTTGATCAGGTGAAAATGTTTTTGTGGGTATGCTGTGTTTGGTTTCTCTGAGCTAATAAATATTCTAGTTTATTTTTGTGTTGTCTGAATAGTTAGACGTGCACATTTCCTTTTGAAAAGAGATGCCTCAGTATTTCCTGATACCTTCAGTTCCTTACAAGCTTTTTACCTTCTGAAATGAAGCAGCTGAAATTCTGTGTGGTATTTTTAAAGTTGTTGAATGCTAAGGGTCAGTTTTTGGAGGTTGTTTCTATGCCTTACAAGAATATTCATCTTGCATTCTGATAGCAATTGTATTAAATATTAGAGTGTTTCTTCCCTCTGGTTTTTCAAAAGTGATTTTTTTGACTATTCTAATGCTACTTAAAATATTTCACACTTTCTGATCTAACCTGTGTGGGAAGGGTTGTATTTATATTTAAGAACGTGGGTTTGCAAGTATTTAATGTTGCTTGTGACTGTATAGCTGTACATAAAACCCAAAACCATGTCCATGGAAGTTTTGTAATGCAATAATGATTTGGTCTGAAGGGATCTTGGGGAGCAAGGCAGAATGCAGGTGGAGTTGTGTGCTTGTTGTTACTTCTGCCTGCTGAAAACTTTCATGGATTTCTTTCTCAAACACCTGCTGTACTCCTGGGGGAGAGGGATGATGAGGGGACAGGAACCAGCTGTTAAACAAATTCACTTTTTTTTCCCCCCAAATACTTCTTGTATTAGGAATAACCTTAGGAAGATTGACAGAGATTGCATGGATCCTTTTATGCTTGTCTCTGATTGTTGTGTAGAGCACCCAGGCTGGAAAAGTACACCAGTTTAGCCAGTAATCATTAAAGCAATAAACTAAATTTGTGCTGTTAAACTACTTAAACCAGTGTAACTGTCAATTGAATAATTTTGCACAAAGCATCTGTTTTTACCATTGAAATCAAGTGGGTCACTGTGACTTAGTGAGTTCTGTTTGTTTGCCAGCTGGAGCTCTTGGGGAGTTTTAGCTGAGCTGAGCACTTGTCAGTCCTTAGCCAAGCAAATTTATAAAACAGGACAAGTTCATGTTAAATGCCAAGTGAATTTGTGAACATTGATGGACCAGGAGTTTGTGTTACCCTGCTCCATCTGACAGATGGTGCCTTGTTGGGATTGGGAACTTCAGGCTGAAACCTTCAAGTTTAAGCTCAATCAGTTGTGGAGGGTCCATTTGCTTTGAATCCATCTTTTGTAGGAGAGATGTTAAAAAGTTAACTTTTAAAGTTAACCCCGAAATGAAAAATAAAGACTAAAGGAGTAGGAGGAATTCTTGGCAGAGTGGTTATTTTCTTACCTCTTGGAAGATACTATCTGTCAGAAGGCACCAAGGAAAATTTCTGATACTTTAGGACAGCTGTTTGATTGAACTCCCTCTTCACATCTCAACTCCAGTACAAAATGCTTTTTACTAGATTTTAAACTTAGTGTCAAGTATCATTTAAAAACATGTATCAGGCTGTTCTTTTCCACATCTGTTCTTTTTAGCTGAAACATGAAAAGAGGAAAAGAGATATGTATAAAGTAGATTTAAAAGATGTGTGTATTTGTATTTTTGTGGGGGTTGTGGGTTGTTGTTGTGTGGTTTTTTTTGTTTTTGTGTTTTTTTTTTGTTTGTTTGTTTGTTTTGCTTTGTTTTTGTTCTGTTGTAGACATCCGTGAAGGTTTCTTCCACCTTAGTAAGTAAACCTGTCATCAGGGCTTCTATTCCCTGTAAATCCAGGCTGGACAAAATGTGATGAGTGCAACTCTTGCCTTTCAGCATGAGCAGTTTCCTTGATGGAGGGTATTCCTTCCAAATCAGAAGGATTAGTGGTATTCCCCCCTTCAAACTCTGCCAGCAAATGTACTTGAATGTTGCTTTTTTTATTGACTTGCCTTTTTTCAGAGTGAGTGTATCTGTTGGGTGATTCTTTCTCAGAAAGGTGGGATTTTAAACTGATTCGTGTGGTTAAAGTTTATTAAAATCCTAGCAGAAATTGGAGTAAGTGTGGTTTGATAACCTGGCTTCCTTCAAAAGCCAGTTTAAATTACAAAGAGGAGTTACAAATGGTTTCTGCAATGACACCAATGTTTTCTACCACAGTGGCCTAGAACAAGATTAATGTTGAGTCCAAGGTGACTCATTTCTTAGGGGAGGGAACTGATGTATACTGAAATTCAACTTTATTACCTTTTCCATAACTTATGGTCCCCATGGCAGAGACTGTCAGGCAGTGCTGGTGGCCTGTGGGACTTGCAGAATGCGATGTGCAACAATCAGCAGTTGCTGTGGGGCCTGGTGAAGCTGGTTCCAGCTGGCTGTGGGTTTAAGGAGTACAAATGGATGAGGATGGCTGTGCCTGTGAAACCTCTCTGGCATCCAGAGTTTGCTTGGGTGTTACCCTGGAGCTCCCTGTCTCCTGGCACTTCAGGGCTGGATCTGACAGGGATGCTGGCAGTGTGCTTGCTGCAGGCCATGCTGGGGATTCTTGAGTTGAATGCAACTCCTGAGCTTGAACTGCTAGATTAAAAGTAAACTGCATTTTTTTTTCTCCTCTCTCCTCCACCTGTTTATCACCTGCTGCAAGAGTGTGTTCTTCTCTTGGTTCAGGTCAGGAACATGGGTACTGTTGTCGCAGAGCTCCCTGTGGGGATGCTGCCTCCCAGATCAAGTAGGCACACATTCTTCTTAGCTCTGTGAAAGAAACCACTAAGAGTGTGTTTCTTAAACAAATCCAAAATATTTAGAGGAATCTATGATGAATCTTGTTTTGCTGTACATCCTTAAAAGGACTGTAAGTTCATTCCTGGTATTCCTACATATGTCTGCTTTGTTTTTTCCTTTGTCAACTGATTTATCTCTCCTACAGGGTTTTTTTTAATGCAATTAGTTTTTGAATTAGTGCCAGATATGTTATCCAGGCCTGTGGGCAAGGAGAGTCTCCCTGTGCAGACGTTGGTGTGGAGTTGCTGGGCTGTGTCCTGGGCTGCTCTGGGGCACGGAGGCACCTCCTGCTCTGTGTCCTGCAGAGCCTCGGCTCTTCTCTGAGCCTTTACAAAGGCAGCCTAGGGGAGCTGACACCAGCCAGGTGCTTCCAGCTGCCACTGCCACCCAGAGTCATCTCAGTGCCCCTTTCTGTCCTCCAGGGTGTTTGAAAACGCAGCTGGACTAGGGGTGTTTTTGTGGGGGTGTGGGGTTTTGTTTCTTTTTGCTGCTGTAGTAAGTTGAGAGCGGCTTCCTCATCGCACCCGGGTACAGCTGAGCCGGNGGGAGGGAGGGAGGGAGGGCAGGGGTGGCTTTGGGGAAGAGTCCCTGCTGTGAGCTGTGCAGCCCGGCCTCCTGCCCTGCTCCCCTGGGCTCAGGAAGCACGGCCCGGCTGCTGGGCCAGCTAGCAGGGCTGTAAAACACAGCTCTCACCTGCCTGAGGGGGCTCTGGGTGTTGTCATCTGTGCCTTGTACATCTGTGCTGTCACAAATGCTTTGCATGTGTGTGTGTGTGTGTCTTTGAGACTGAGGGAAGCTCCTTGGCAGGAAATCCTAACTCCTGAAACGCCCTTTTACTTTGGTCTCTTGACCACTTTTCTTAAACACTGTGATATTTTATGCTAAAAATAATTGAATAAATGATCAAGTTAAACCCAGTTATTTCAATTTCCCTTAGAAGCACTGATGGTTAACTTTAATAATTAACTTTAATGATTTTTCACGGTCCAGCCTCCCATTAGGGTACAGCCCTGCAAGCAACAGGGGATGTGGATGCCTCTGACAGATTGAAGAGGGATAAGGGCATCTTTAAACAATTGTTCTTAGATCTGTGCTGCTTTGTATTGTATTGATACACTCAAAACATACCACTTGGATTGTATGTAGAGAGGAGAGCTGTTTGCATGGGACAAAGAATAACCAATATTGTCATCCTCTGGTGCATTGGATGGCTTCAGGTTTAAGGTACATATCTTCTTGGAAGTGCTCACTTCTTTTTGTTTAGCTGATGCAACTTGCTGAGCTTGCAGAATCAAACAAATCTTAATATACAGAAGTTTCTGTCTCAGTGTTGTTACCTGGAGAGTGACCTGCTGTTGATTGTGTGCTAATACTGACAAGGGAGGCCCTGGAAATCAAAAAAGAGAAGGAACAAAGGGTGTGTTAGAGGCCCATAAACATTTTTCAGACAACCTCTCTTTTTTATGAATTGGTGTGTCATATTTGCTTGCAAAGCAGTTCTTCCTTCAGGAGAAATTCTTCCCTGGTTGAAACTGTGAGTCACTTATTATCAATAAAACTTCATTTATGGCCAGTGATATGTCCCTGGTGAAGGGCTGGAAGAGCCTGAGGGCTGACTCAGCTGCAGATAATGCCTCAGGTCCTCAGCAGCCTCTGTTAAAGGAGCAGAGATTCTTAACAGGTGTCAGAATTAGGTTTTACTGGGTCAGTTGATCAGCCTCTCACTTGCTGGCACTTAAACCAATTTTAGGATTAGTCCTTAGATGAGTAAATGAGAGCATCTATACGACAGACCACTTGCAGTTGTATCTGTGGCAGAAGAGAAGCAGCACAGGGCTCTGTCTCTGGTCTGTTTTATGTTACAGCAGGATCTGTCTCGACTTCTGACTTGTAAAATGTATAACTTGGTTGTTTGAGAAGTTTGCCTTCTCTTGCCAAGCAGTTCAAGGCATTGTCCCAGGCAGGAGGCACAATGACCTCCTCAGGATGCAGTGTTTCCTTTTGCAGTCTGCTCAGATGGGAGAACACGGTTTTTGGAGGCAACGCAAATCCCAAAACTCCTCATCCCAGGTTCTTCTTTAGATAGTCACAACTGCATCAGTCTGCTTGAAGGAATTTGCCTATTTGATTTGAAGCTTGTGCCAGCCAGTGCTCCACAACTCTCAGAAAGATGCTGAAGTAAATAAAGGCTGTGCTGTAGTATTTTCCTTAGGAATTTTTCTGTGGGGCTGTTCCGAAGCCCCTGGAGCTGTGCAGTTAGGGAAAATGGGACTTGGTTTCCTAGAAATGCTTGTAAGCCTATCTTGCATATTTTCCAAGTTTATATAACTGCACTAAACCCTATAAATATTTACATGTTCTAAAGAAGAAACTTAATAGCACCTTAAGCTGAAATAGTTTGGTTTTAGCAACTAATTTTGGCTTTTGTAATATGAGGGTAATACTGAAGGAATAATAAAGAAGGAAGTTGTAGAAGTTGTAGTAGATAAAGATGGTACAAAGAGTTGTAATTGGGTGATTAATGTTTTTTAAAAATTTAGTCTTTTAAAATACCCTTCTTAATTTCTATCATCTAATATATACTAAGATTGCAAATGTCTGATCTGTGCTGTTTGTAAGAGGCAGGGCTTTACTAGAAGAAGAAAAAGACTTTGGCTCCTGGTGCTGTGAGTCTTCCAGTTAGAGGAAATGCCTGAATTGCAAAATGGGAGCGCAGTTGAACTTTTAAATGCAGAATTCTGACTTGCAGTTGTATTTTCTCATGACTTGGGTGCAGCACTTGGCATTCTGTCCTCTCCCTTAGGATGTCAGACTATAGTCAGAGATTTTACATTAGGCCAAGCAGGATTTTTTAGGGGGCACTGTAAGACTGGTGTATTCAGGGGCAAGAGCCAAAGGACATTTCTGGAGCCCACTTTACAGGTTGTGTGGATCAGGAGCAGGCACTGAGTCGCTGGGATGTGCCTGCATTTGTGCTGCTCTTGAAGCTGATCAGGGCTGTGCCCTCACAAGGGTTTGAGCTCCTGGAGGCTCCTGGGTGTTCTGGGAACAGTCTTGAGGCAAATGGCACTCTTCCTTTTGACATTTCACCAGTCTGGGGAATGCAGTGGGTGTCAGTGGGGAATAATCCAGCTGGCACAGTGCTGGATCAGGGCACGATTCAGAGCGTGCTTGGGTAAGTAATGAGGCACTTCTGTGTTGTGAAATGCAGGGAATTATAACATCAGTAAATATTTCTGTAGTATTTCTCATAAACAGTGGGGGTTTTAAGCTCTATTTAAATAGACTTAATGAATTAGAGGCTCTTGCTCATCCCACAGAAATCAAAGCCTTTGTAAGGTTGTGCCTCCCATTGTCAGTACAAGCACATTCAGGTCTCACTTTGGTTTGGTGGTACTGAATTTCAGAATTGCAGGCATGGTGCTTGTAGGCAAATTCACCTCATAGTTGTGGGGCAAGATTTGTTGTTGGATTAACAGAGACAGGGTAACTGAGAGGCATTTTAAAAGATTTTATTCCATTATTAATCTTGTAGAAGGATGAGAGGGAGAATCTTATGCAGAGATGGCATGCATTGCCATCTCTGCATCAGCTGTAGCTGTGCTGGTTTGTGTCTTGTAGCACACCAACCCTATACCTAAAATACCACTAAAAATAAAATTTCTATATATATATTTTAAATAAGGCCTAGAAAACATACTCAGTTTGCCTGGTTTGGATGTATTAATTGATCTTTAGCTTAAACTTCATCAGCAAAGTTTAGAAACGTACTTTTTAACTGACAGCTTATATAATAATTTTAGTAATTCTAGGACATGGGGCTTTTAGGAATGTCAAGCATTTCAAGATGTGGGAATAAACTTCCAGAACTGGCAGTGCTGCATAGAGCACATGTCACTGATTTGGATCCTTACTGCAGCTTGTAGTAGTTAGTGCTTGAAAAAGGCATTGCCAAACCTCATGTGACCACCTCAGCATCTGCCTTAGACCTCAGTTGTTGCTGAGGTTTGATGAAGAGTGGGGTGATAATAAGCAGCTGAGGGTGGGGGACTGCAAGAACAAGTAAAGTGATGAATTTCTCAGTAGTAGGCTGTAGTAAAATGTACTACTTGAGAGGAATGTGATTTGGTTCTGATCATCTGTCACCAAAAGATCATTTTAGGGATATTGGTTTGAATTTTGGAATCAGTTGTGGATATTTGGATTCTCAGAGTGGCCACCTAGCAGTCTTGGGTGGTCTTTGGTGTGTTTGTCTTGGGGGATGTGGTGCAAGGTGCAGGTGTGGTAACAGGAGTCTCTCCCACGTCAGCAAGAGAGGTTAAAATACAAAAAGGGTGATGTGGCTTTTAGTCTTTAACAAGATGCTTCTCCTAGATTAATGTAATAATAAAAAATTAAGGGTAAGACAGCAGAGAACCTGCTCTTCTGTCAAATTTCTTCTTTCCTTGGATTCTTGGGTTTGCCAAAGCTGTGGTATAACTTGTTTTAAGAGGGCAGGTCATGAGAAATTAGATTTGCTATCTGTGTACACGTACAAATCTACACACACACAGAAAAATGTCAGTTTGGATATATTTGGTTGGAATGATCATTGCAACAGCCATGAGGAGTTGCCTCATCAGTGGCAAAAATGTGCTTGCATGGAAATCAAGTTGTACACTTGGCACTTCTGACTCCTACAGAGCAAGGACTAAAATTGGGCAGACAGAACTCATCTGGGGAGAGCACACAGGAGGCACTGAATGAAACAGTAGTGCTGGAGTGGAACAGGAATGTCTTCCTTACAGGAGACACACATGCAGCAGAAAACTAAAAAACACTGTCTTGTGTGGTTTTCCTTGTGCCCTGGCCTCTTCGGACTGTGGAATGAGTGGGTAGATACTGTATGACTAAAATTTGCTGTTGAATTGTTGTTTTGGAACTTCTCTGCTTCAGACCACTGTTGAATAATCAAACTGTTATCTGTGGAAGCTTTACAGAGCACAGCTGATAACTTTGTAGAGAAATGTCTTGTACTGATAATCCATTTTCCCCCTTGCGTTTCTTCTGAAAGCTTTGTAATCTCAGCATTCAAAATGATACTTTTTAGCTGAGCTAAGAATGCTTTTCTAAATCCTGGATTAACCAGCAAGCCAGTGGTTAGTGTGCTTCTCTGCTAGCAGCCGCTTCAATTTGTTGTGTTGGAGTTTTTTTAATTTTGGTAGGGGATTTTTGCTCGTTTGGGATGAGGGGTTTGTTTGAGGGGGCAGGAAGTGTTGTGGTTTTTTCCTTTTTAAATTTTATTTCAAGTCCTGAGTGAGAGTCATTGTCCTGATTGGGTCCGATGACTTTTCCTGTTCATCAGCTTTTGAGTCTTGGTGAGCAAATGAAGTGCAGGGTGGAGTTGGGTCTCAATCTCCAGCCTCATGGCCTGCACTCAGCTGCTGACTCTCAGGAGCTGGGAAGGAGGTTTAGCTGCAGAAAACAGGGGCAGGGTTTTCTCATTTGTCATCTCTGCTCTTCTCTGCCTGAGCTGTTGCAACAAGGGCTGCCTCTCAGGAGTGAGATTCTATTTACTTCTCCAGTAAAGATGGCTTTAGGGACACTCTACTGTTTCCTCAGTTCAGCACTGCAGTGTTCTCTTGTGGACCACGTACCTAAAATAGAATATATTTGAAGGAATTTCTAAATTTAGGCAGTCTTATATTGGAACAAATCCTCTTAGCAGCTCTACATCTTACTGATAGTGTATTCTGGTAATTGCAGCTGAGGAATACATTCAGCATGATTGGTCTTGGTATGAAGCATGGTAGAGAAATCAAAGATTGCCAGGATCTCTAGAAGATATTAGGGTCATTCATTGTTCTCCCATCTTGCTTTAGAGGGTACACACAGAGTATTTAATTTCTCTTCAATTCAGTTTTAATAGAGTATCCTGAGTGAAACTCTCAGGCTCCATTAGTAGCAGAGATGGTGAGCTGAAGAGAAGAATTTATGCTTTGTACCATTTGTACTGTCTGGAAGAATAAAATTTTTAGTCCAAAAAACTTTTAATAGATCCTATTTCTCTGATCTAGTAATTTATTTTTTGAAATAAAAGGGAAGATAAAATAATCAAACTAATCTCTGTACTGTGAAGAAATCGGTTTCTCTCTACTCAAATGAAATGCTTGTGTGTATGTTACTGCTGGTGTTTCATTATGGGTCCACTTCTGAGCTGGCTTTTGATCTCTTATTTTCCAGCTAGTGTGGGTAATAGAAATGGTCTGAGAGATGAGGTAAGTGTAAATATTTTGGAGTCTTCTGCTTAAAATAATTAGAAATGGGTGACTTTCTTGCTGTGAAAGTTGATTATTGTCTGTTTGGCCTGTAACAGAACAGCTACAGGTGAGCTGTTAGGTGAGGTGGCTTGTTCCAGAATGGCTCCCTGGCTGTCTGAGATGACCTGTGTGGTGTTTCTCTGCCCTCAGGAGTAGTGGAAGGTGATTTAGCTGCAGTGGAAGCCTACAAGTCGTCCGGAGGGGACATTGCCCGGCAGCTGACGGCGGACGAGGTGCGGCTGCTGAACCGCCCGTCTGCCTTCGACGTGGGCTACACCCTGGTGCACCTGGCCATCCGCTTCCAGAGGCAGGACATGCTGGCCATCCTCCTCACTGAGGTGAGCTCCCCTGGCCCTTGCAGGGAGGGAGCAGCAGTTCATGGAGCTGATGGAGCTGCACTGCTGTGTGCAGCCAGCGGCAGGCAGCTGGGATTCGCGGTGCTGTGAGGATGTGCGGGACTCGCTGCCCTGTGCCCTGCGTTTCTCCTGGAGAAGGGAGTTTGCTTTAAGAGACTCTGTTGTGATGGGCCTGGGCCTGTTCAGTTTTCTCATTAATGAACAGTCTTGGCACACGTTGTGACCTTACTGGCAGTGGAAGTGAGCTATTGTGAGGCTTCCTGTGCTCTGGGTGGGGGAGAGGAAATGCTCTCCAAGCAAAGCACTGACATCAATGACAGCGTAGTTTGTTCTGAGTTTTGTTAATGAGTAAATCTACCTGGGCTGGCTTTTGTGGGAGCTTCACTTCCAGAGAGAGGCAGATTTGCTTTGCAAAATTGCTGCATTTTTTTCTATCCTTTGCCCATTTTGCAGACTGACTGGTTCCTCTGTTTTGCTCTTCCACGTTCCATTTCCTTGTGCCACCTCATTTCTGGTGACCTCTGCTATTCTCCATCTTTGCCCTGTAAATGATTCTGTTACCCTTTTTTGTCTGTTTTCTTCCACTCAGACTTCTGGTTCCTCACCTGATCAGGGCCAGATTTTTATTCTGCCTCCTTCCCTGGTGCTTAGTGCAATTCTGAAAGCTGCTGTTTGCCTTCAAAGCACATAAAGATGATGGAATGCTCAGTGTTGAATAATTAAAAAGAGTAGATGAAGCAAGACAAATGTAGCTAAAGCCTTGAGTATATGTTTATATACGACTAGTATCAGTAGCTTTGTGCTGCTTACATAACACTGCGTGGATGGAGTTGCATGTTTAAAAACCAAGTTAATTTACTGAAATACTGTCTTAGGGATTTTTGTGTTTGGTTTTGTTTCAGTGCCTAGGAATACTGACTCATCTTGCCATTTCTGAAAATGCTTAGAAGTATTTGAGCCCCAGTGATAATTTCCTTTTCTAGGACATGAATGAGGGAAAATGTGGGTCTTGAAGGTGTTTTTTTCATATGCATCTGGTGTCATCCCTGTGCCACTTGTCCTTCATCACTGAATGGGTTTCTGTTGCCAGTGATGACTAGAACTGAAAAAATTTAACTATCTTAGCTTAATAGTTTTTGGGAAGATTGTAGGAAACTATCTTGTGCTGTGGTAATAAAGTTTTGTTAAATCTGGGCTTGACTCATGTATGAGATTTGAGATTGCTGTTATTATGAGCTCTTACATATTTTTTCCTCTTTTTCAGCTGGGAGTAGTCACCTGTTAATCCACTTTTTCAATATAAAGATGTTTTTTAACCAGAGTTCTGTTACCAGTTCCATGACAAATGAGACATTTCATTAAGAGTCACTAAACCTGTGATCTTTCAGGGTGGCAATGTTTGTAGTCCTCTTGCATTCCTTGCTAAGCAAATACCCTCTGCTGGTGGTCATGCCTCCCAGATCTTCCTGTTTGATGGGATATTCCTGAGTGCAGTAGCTGTGTTGTGTTGCAGGTATCCCAACATGCAGCCAAGTGCATTCCTGCCATGGTGTGTCCAGAGGTCACGGAGCAAATCCGCCGAGAAATTGCTGCATCTCTTCATCAGCGAAAGGGAGACTTTGCTTGCTATTTTCTGACTGACCTTGTGACCTTCACCTTACCTGCAGGTACCTACAAAACCCTTCTCCCTGCTGGAACATTTTACTGCTTGGTCACTAGTTGAAAATGATGTATTTTGGCTTTCTGGTGGTCACGTGTGTTGTGTAGTTTTTGTCATTAAGAGCCTTATTAATTAATTTATTAAGTGTTTTATTTATTAAGACCTATTTTATTAGGTCAGATTTAGTAGTTGAATTGGATTACTCAGTATTTGCACACTTCAATCCATACATTGTTCCTGTGAACTGAGCATCTGTTGTCCTACTTAGACATGAAGAAAAGGAAGAAAAGTGTTGTGTTCTAAGGAAAGGCTGTGTTTCAAGTGAAGATTGGAGCCCAGACATTTCAGGTCCATGCTATGACTTTTCACATGGCTATTTTAGCTTTCAGTCCTTTCTGTGGAGGCCCAGAGCTGTTCTTTTTACCCAGTAGTAGCAACAGCACTTCTGGAATACCTTTGAGATGCTCTGAGATTAAGAGAATGTTTATCTATTAAGAAAGAGCTATTAGAAGACTTTTAATCTTCAGAAGCTGTTTACCTTAATAGAAATGCTACCACTAGTAGGAAAATGTGCAGCTGCAATCTGTGCCAATCAGCAGATCTGTTTGTCTTTTTTCTAAAACACTGCAAGAATTCTCTTTGGAATCCCTTTGGTTGAGTGTTACCTCATCTCCTCTTCAAAAAGTCTGGATAATATTTACCAGTATTTACCAGTTGTGTACCTGATTGAGGTGCTGTATTCAGCTGTGCTCTGTGGTTGTGTCTGAGAGCGTGGGGTGGGTGTATGGGGTGTCTGGGAGACTAAAATTTCATTCCTTTTTAGGGGGGAAAGGGGCAACAGAAGGATTTCATAACACATGTGAGAAATGTTTTCTTCAGAGCTTAAGAATTTGTTTAGTATTTTCAAGAGAGACATCTTAAAGCACCGTGCAGCTTTTTGACACATGTAATAGCTGTTAAGTAATTAAAAAATAAAACTATTCAAAAGCTTTTGTGCATCAGCCCTTTCCTCACACTTTGCCAACTGCACATCTTTTGCAGTTTGGCTCCAAGGAGCATTTCCAAGGATAGAAGTATAAATCACACAATCCTGGTTAGATATTACCTAAATAATGTAGTTTAGGAACCAGTTTCCACTCGACCTTTCAAGTAAACAGATTGGATCCTCATGAAAAGCCAATGCTTGGATGTTAGAGAGCAAAGCTTTTACATTGATTGCTGATCACTGCAAGCAGTTTTAGCTTAAAAAGCCCCAGTCAATCATACAAAAAAAAATGAGCACCCCACATCACCCTGCCTGCACCAGGCATTAATGTGCTTCAGCAGCAACTCATGTGCCTAAATGTGGACTTAAAAGCCCTGGGGTATTGGACACCTGAGCAGGACTGGCAGCTACCTCACTGCAATTAACAGAGATCTTTATGTCCTTGAAATACTACTTAGGCCCCAGTCCTTATCCCCTACAGTGCCTGAAGGGGTGCTGGATGTTCCTGTTCCTATTTTATTTACTGCCTTAACTTCCACGTGTTTAAGTTTCATGATTGTGCTGAAACCAGGAAAATTTCTCTGGTTGCTGCTCTGCCTGGCAACTGTTTACTGCTTATCCTCTGTTGGACTGCAGGCCAGGAGCAAATATTTATTGTGTGGCACATGCTGAGTTTTAGAATGTGTGATATTGTTTGTTTTAAATGATAGAGCAGTCACAAAAGAGTTCTGCAAATTATACAGTTTTCCACCTTTTTATTTCCTTCTTTTTTAAGAGGTAGTTGCAAGTTCTGTTTGTAATGCTCTTGGTGCAGTTGTCAGTAGTGGCATTTTCCTGCAAACCATTGGGGTTCTCAGAACTATTTCACTGAAGCCTGAACGAGATAACAAAGGAAGGAGATGTTCTGGAGAGCACATCCCTTGGCAAACCACACTTTTCCATTAGGATAAACTGCAGAGGAGAAGCCATTCCAGATGGGTGGGAAACCATTGCTTAGGATTGAAGCTGTGCTAAAATACAATAAGGTTGAAAGTAAAAATACTCCTTTTTTAAATTTTTAAGTGGTTCTCCCACCTTCTCCTTCAGAGAAATCCAGTCTTACCCTATGCATGCTGTGATGATCCTCTCTGCATCAGAGGTGTGACGTGAGGCTGAGATGCAAACCTGCCTCAGCAGCTCTGCAAAGCCTTGGGTCACACCTGACAGCAGCTTTCCAGAGGAGGTGTTAGGGCTGAAGGGCAAAAGCTGTTCTGTGAGTTCTCCTGAGCAGCAGCTGGTGATGTCTCTTCTACAGTGCCATTAACTGACTCTTGTGTTTGCTTTCTGTTTTTCCAGATATTGAAGATTTACCGCCCACAGTCCAGGAAAAATTATTTGATGAAGTACTTGACAGAGATGTTCAGAAAGGTAAATGCACTGAGAACAGCTGGGATCACTCCTAGCTTTCCATTACAGAATGTGTCTCTTGCTAAAAATAAACTACATGTGTCTGTATATATGTGGCTTTGTCCATGAAAATGTCTTAAATAGAGATTGGATGCTTTCAACTTGTTCTTCAGCCTGGAATTCATAAAGTCACAGAATGGCTTGGGCTGGAAGGGATCTTGAAGACCTCCTAGACCAGGTTGCTGCAAACCAGAAACTTTCAGAATGGGGCAGCCCCAGCTTATTGGGCAGCCTGTGCCAGGGCTCACCTCTCTCACAGGGAACAATTTCTTCCCAAGATCCCATCTAACCCTGCTCTGTGGCAGTGGGATGCCATCCCCCCTTGTACTGTCACTGCATGCTCATGTAAAATTATTTTAATTTTAACATTTCCAGTCTATTTATCAGGCAGAGGGAGAATGGAGTCTGTAGAAATTATATTTGTAGAGCTTTTAAAAGTCAGTTTTGACTCACAAGCTTTTTAGGGAAAACTGAAAAAAAAAATCTTTTCGGTAACAATCCTCAAACAAACGATGCAGTGCTGTGGTTTGGTTTGGTTTTGGTTTATTTAATTGGCAGAAGAAATTCCTCAGCCAGTGTAGTTGACCTGTTCACTGTAGTATGAAGGAAAGCAGAGTTTTGTTCACGCAAAGGGGTAAATTACGGAGACAACGCCATTACCGTGCTGCCTGACTTCTCTGAGCTGCAGCAGCGTGTCTGAGAGCTGGCTGTGCTTTTGCAGAGCTGGAGGAGGAGTCTCCCATCATCAACTGGTCCCTGGAGCTGGGGACTCGGCTGGACAGCCGGCTGTACGCGCTGTGGAACCGCACGGCCGGCGACTGCCTGCTGGACTCCGTGCTGCAGGCCACCTGGGGCATCTACGACAAGGACTCCGTGCTGCGCAAGGCTCTGCACGACAGTTTACACGACTGCTCCCACTGGTGAGTTAGGGCAGCTTCTTCCTGTGCTGCACAGCAAAACCCACAGCCAGCCCTCCCCAGCTCCTTGTGGGCTGTGCTCCTCGAAGCTGTCGAGTCCCCGTGGTGCCAGCTGGGATCTTCAGCTCGTGGTTTAAGTAGGAGCGCTGGTGTCTCGCTCTGAAAAGACAGGTGTCTGCTAGGGGAGGCAGGAGCCTCCCTTGGAGTGAAAGAGGTAAACCCCCTCCCTCCAAATTATTATGAATTTTGAAATTAAGGGGGCTCTCAGGCAAAGATAAAAATAGGAGGACTGGGAACTTGGACGCTGTGAACTCAGGCATGGTGTGTGGTGCTCAGCAAATGGCATTTCAGACACTAAAATGCTTTATACTTGTCAAGCATGCAGTAACCACAGTTAGTGCAGCTGGAATTTGTGTCCTTGCAATGTAAATCATGCACATGCCATGCCTTGCTGCTTGGTGGGAGCTGTGCAGAAGATTGTTAGTGGAAGATAGCCTTTTATTCCTTATAAACTTTTCGGTATTTTCATTCCATCTGCTTAGCTACGGCTTTACTCAGGATTGCTCTTTTTATCCCTGTTCTGTCTGCTAAAATAATGGCAGTAAAGCAGAGTGTTGGCATTTAACTGGTTCTGTCATTTGGCCATAAGAGTGATTTATCATTCTGTAAAACAACTTTTGTTGCTTGGCACTGACAGCCTTCTTTAATCAGATACTGTGGTTTTCTTCTGCTAGAGGGACAATCTTAGCTGGACCCCCAGTGGTGCCCAGCAGCTCTCCAGGGTGTCCTGGACTAAGGGATGAGCTGATAAAGACTGATAATCCAAGTCACAGGTGATCATTGCCTTCATGTTCTTGTAGTCAAGGATAGCAGAAACACTGTCAGCACTCCTGGAGAAAGAGCCTGTCCCTGTCCTCTTACTGTACAGGAGGTCAACAACAAAGATTCATTTAGGGGTACCTGTAAGTAAATTTTGTGCTGTTGGGGGAGAACTCCCCAAATCAGCATCCAGAGCTGGATTCCAGAAAGTGGTGCTTCAGTAGCATTTCTGCCAGGAGCCAGTGTCTGAAAGGATCTGTCACTGCTTTGGAGTTGTTCAGCATGGAGTGTGCATCTCAACCAAGCAGGAATGTCCCTGGCATCACAGGCAGCTCCAGTGAGGCCAGAACAGAAATTTAGGAGAGATCAGGTTTTGTTCTTGATGGTAACAAGACCAAACATGATATCCAAAACATGCTGCAAACTAGTGAGCTTTGGACCAAATCTCTCAAAATGTTGATGTTAATTGTGATTGACTTACTGCTGTATCTTAACTCTCATTTAGAGGCTGTTCAGCCTTGTTAAGCTTTTTAGTTTATGTCTAGACAGAATTTTCATTTTACTCTGAATTTGTGTAATCTTTATCCTTATTAGAAGCACAGTTTTTAACTGATTGTGTTCCTTCAAGGGAACAAGCCTTCAGACTGGAAGGAACAAATCTTCAAGGAACAAGTAGTGTTCCTTGTTAGGAACAAGTCTTTAGAATAAGTCTTTTAGGAAGATTTTCTTGTAAATTGATCATTCTGTAGCTGCTGTATAGATTCCATGTGAGAAGATACATTTAATTTTGTGGGCTAGGACATGTGGCTGACAGGAAGGGATGTCGTCGCTGGAACAGGCTCTTAAATGCAATCCCTACTTAAACTTTTATCTAGTGGAATTATTCTTCAAAGCCTCCACAAAGACACTTAAAAATGGGTATTTTTGTAGTCAGACAGAAAACACTCATGTAACTCATTTGACCTCATTTTGGTATGTTTGTTTAGATGCTGAACAAAGAAAAATCTATTTACCAGAGACAGTCTTGTGTCTGGTACTTGGAAAAAGCTCCCTGGTGAAGTTCCCAGAGGCTCTGGCCTGTGGAGTATTTCCACTCACCTTTCAATAACTCCACTTTTTTAGTTTACACAAAAGTGTGTTCTGATGTGTTCCTTTTTGTATTCCACCATTAGCTTTTGCTGGAGAATGGGTATATGCCCTAAGTTGACTTTCAGAATTTTATTCTTTAATGGATGCATTCAGTTCTCTTGTGTTAACCTGAAAAGTTTGCTTTAAATGAGTTCAGAATCTTGCCTATGGCTGACTGACTCAGGCAAGAAACTTCTTTAGGAGAACACTTTCAAAATCCAGCTTTCAGGGAGTAGTTTGATGTTTTCCTTTTTTTCCTTATTCCCTTGAATTTTTGGACTTACTTTCTCACTCTGGTGATGTGGGAGGTTTTGCTGTTGTTGTTTTGCTTTTTTTCTTCACTCAGAATCTGATTAAATTTCTTTCAGGAGACCCAGGAATTAATTTAGCACAAAGTGCTGTTAGAGATTCATGTAAGAAAACAGGCAAAATATTTGTCAGCTACAAAGGTGGAAGTGTTGGTGTGTTTGGGTAAAAACTGGAATGTAGATCCAGAAGATTCCCTGTAAATATTACTGTCAATTAGCACAGACCTATCCAAATATCTTAATAGTGGGAATTTTAAGCCATGCAGAGATTTTAGCTGGTCTCAGGAAACCCAGCCTGGCTGGTGGCTGCTGTCCTGCACACCAGGATTTTAGGGTGATTCCAGCTTCATTGAAAGCATAGGAAAGATCTTATCCACACACTCTCACTGCCTGCTAATATTCTCAGGTTTTAATTAAATGAGTTCATTTCAGTGACTTTTTTTAATAAGCTGAAACTTCAGAATGGTTTCTCTGTCTTCACAGTAAAGGCCATTGTTTAAAAGTTGGCTTAGCACTGTTCCCTAAATCCCAGTTCCTAATGTGAAGTTGTGGCTTTTCCATAGTGTGGTGATTGGTCAGAGTTTAAAATATTAAAAAGCAAACATTGCTTTAAATGTATCATTTTTCTTGGTAAATGGTGTAATACTATATCATGACTAAATTAAATCCCATTTTGCATATTTAATTCCTATCCACCCTGCTTTACAACTCTATATAAAGTGGAATTACCACCCCTTTGCTCCAGAATTTGGTATAAAACAGATTCTGCCTCATAACCATGGGCTGTTGGAAATTGATGTGCAAGTACTTTGAAGTTAATTAACTCATGATGTGAGTTAAAAAAAAAAAAATCTATATTTTTTGTGTGAGAAGAATGAGCAACTCCTCCTGTATAAAATGGAATGTCTTCTTTATGTTCCCTGTATATCAACACTTAAATAAGCCTAAAGAAGACTTAAAAAAACCCCTATTGCAAGAACTATCAGACTAGGCAGGAGCCTGGTAGGAACTTGGATCATGTTTGCTGTAGGCATTTTTTTTTTTTTAAGTGGCTCTTAAATGAGGGTTAACAAATGGAATCTCCTGAAGATAAAAACCAAAACAAAATCCACTTTTCCTGCGATTTGCTCTCTTTCTTCCCCCTTTTTGGGAGGAATGATTACAAGGGTTAAACACTGCTGTCAGGATTATGGTGGTTGAGTAGATTTTTTTGCCTTTACCATTTTTTTCCCCCCTCTCTCTCACCATTTTAGGTTCTACACACGCTGGAAAGAGTGGGAATCGTGGTATTCCCAAAGCTTTGGTTTACATTTCTCCTTGCGAGAGGAACAGTGGCAGGAAGATTGGGCATTCATTCTCTCTCTTGCAAGCCAGGTAAGAAAACTCCTTTGCCAGAAGGCTTTTGGAAAAGATATTTTAGTTTCTGGAAGGAAGTTTCAGAACTAGAAGAGTTTTTTGGGAATAAGAATACTCCTGTGTGAAGGAAAAAACATTCCTCTTAAGCCAATGATCTTAAAATCTTTCTGGGTAAATTCTTCTGTCGATATAGAAAGGTTCATTTGAAATTATAATTTTTTAGCTTCCTATTAAGCAGTGCAGCAAAAAAAAAGGAATTGTGGTATTAGAGTGAAGTCTGTAGAACAAATAAATAAACAGTCATATGTTTAATATCCAGCTCCTGCAGCACTTTTACCTCCCAAAACACACCTCCAAATCTGTCAGCTTACACTGCTCAAACTCCAGCAAGCTGAGATTTTATAACTCCCCTCCAAAATGAGATTTACATTCCTGTAAGCTTCCAGCTATGGGAGTATTTTTAGTTCCTCTTATAAAGTACAAACCTGATTTTGGTGCTGTTTTTTTGAAATTTGTTTTGGATGTGCCCTTTTCCTATCATCAAAAGGTATTTGCCTTAAAGTGCCCTCAGATGAAGGAATTATTTTTAGACCTAACATTATGTTGAGTTTCACTTCTAAGTGGGGAATGAAATCCATTACACTGAATCTGGGCAATAGTACAGAGAATTATTACTGACAGCTGACAAGCTGAAATGTTTTTCCTTATTTCCAATAATTTTCCAGTCCTTTGCTTATCCTGTCAAAGCTTTGTCACTCTTAAAAGCATTTTCTCTCTCAATTTGAAGAAATTTTTCAAATTTCAAAGTAGAGGATGGTAAGTTCTGTTTCAAGTGATGTCTTTCTTTGTGTTTGGTTCAGCCTGGAGCGAGTTTGGAGCAGACACACATTTTTGTACTTGCACATATTCTTAGAAGACCAATTATAGTTTATGGAGTAAAATATTACAAGAGTTTTCGGGGAGAAACATTAGGATATACCCGCTTCCAAGGTAAGCCTTGCATTTTAAATTCATTTTTAAACAAGGTTGGGCTGTAAATCAGTAGTGACATGAAGTGACTGTCAGTAGGTAAATTTTCATTTGCTATTAAAAAGAAGAAAATCTTCTCCAAACTTGCAGTTTTTCATTTTATAGTGGGCATGGTGCCTGTAAAAGTGAATTCCATGATACTTTAAAGGGAGTTTTTAAAATTTATCTATGTTTCTGTGATTCACACTTTACAGCAAGTGTGGTATGAATACTGACTTATTCTCATTGGTATTATAATTTTGCATAGCTTGATCAGATTCTTTCTGACTTTATCTCCTCCTTGTCTCCAGGCCAGCCTGACTGTCTTTAAGATAAATATGAAGATGACTCAGTCCAGTTTTGCTTAGACTTAACATCTGTAGATTTCTAAAGAAGCATTTTCTGCTTTGCAAGCCAAATCTGTGTTGGGGCAACTTTCCTCTCTGTTAGATGCTAATACTTCATTATTCAAATAATAAAACAGGAGAGAGGATTGGGACATCTGCACAAACTGGGCTGTAAACAGAACCCATGGGGAAGGAGCTGTGTGTGTTCCAGGGGATTGGGACATTTGTTTTGCCCACAGTTCATATTCCTGGCATTGAGTACATCTGCTTGATGATGACCCACTCCTTATTTATAGCTTAGCTGAGGAATTCCCAAAACATCTTTGTGTTTTGAAAGAAAAAGTACGGTGACTTTGGAAGGGGACAAGCCCATGATCTGTAGAAAACCCTAAGCTGTGCAGTTAATGGTAATTTATAACCATTTAGTCTTGGCTTCTAAGTTTGGGGCAGTAACAAAACTTCATGTAGGGAAATTAATTACTTTTTTGAAGAGTCTAAAAGTTTAGTAGTCGTTGTAGTTAGATGTTAACTTTCCTTTTGATGATGAAAGGCTGGGAAGGAACAGTTACTTGTGTCACTTAAATGTGGCACTCCAGCTTTGTGTTGCTTTTAACTCCAAGGCTTAGTGGTTTGCATGTGGTTTTATTTCCTAGATTGGCCATCGAGGCAGACAAGTGTTACATGGCCTAAATGTGACATTTTCTAGCTCTGTGAATCAGAAGGAGGCTGGGTGCCTGGAACACCCTTTTACTGCTCACAGGATTCCAGGAGCTGGGGCAGCCAAATAGTCATGACTTGAGATCTGCTTGCCACAAGCCCCATCCATCCATACATGGAAACAGCACTGGGAGCTGGTGATCTTGGAGTCCTGTGTCACAGTACCTGGAATTGCTCCTCTCCCTGCCCAGCCACATTTTTGTGGTCAGTGTGTGCTAAGCAAATGCCATTGGCACAGCTGAGACCCAGCTGAGGGTGGGCTGCCAGGAGGAGCCTCCTGCTCTGGGGCTGTGTGTGGGCTGTGCTGAGCACGTGGAGCTTTGGGGACTGCTGGGGTGTCCCTGCCTCTGTTTAACATCACATCCACCTGAAAAGTCCCTGGGAGTGTCCAAGGCCAGGTTGGACAGGGCTTGGAACAGCCTGGGATAGTGGAAGATGGGGCAGAGGCTGGAACTAGATGGACTTTAAGGTCCCTCCCAACCCAAACCACTTTATAATTGTGATTATAATATATATTTATAATATAATTATAAATTAAAAATTATGTACAATATATATTATATATAATATAATTGTGGGTTATAATAGAAATGGAGAATTGAATTTTTTTTAATGCTTGTTCAACATCATGGTTCAGTTTGTAGCTCCCTCTTAGCCACCCCTAAAATATTTTCCCTGACAGGATTTTTTTTTTTCCCAGGGATTCCTTGTTCCAGCTTGGCATA
>VXBQ01000202.1:115386-138501 GCA_013400175.1 Phainopepla nitens | reverse complement strand
TGCTTTCTTATTTTTTTTTTTTTTAATTGATATGAATAATTGATGTGTGTTAAATTAATCTGTGAGTACTGTATGTGAGCAGTCCCGTTCTCTGGGATGGGTTACGTCAGTGCTGAGTAGCATTTTGTGCAGTGAGTTCTTTTAATAATAAGTTTTGTGAGCAGATGGTGGAATTTTTGCTCTGGTAAAAATAGACATCTGACTGTAGCCTTTCTTTCTGTGATGCAGAATCCAATTTTCTTTTTTCTTCTTTTTTCCTTTTTATTTTAAGAAGAGTTACCAAACATAAAAGACTGCTTTTTTGTTTTTCTAAATTTGCTTTTTGTTCATCACTGCACCATAGACTGTGAATTTTAGGGCTGTGGCAATGTATTGGTTGTGATTGTAACCTTTGGTGTCTAAACTTGTACAGTTGCAAAGACACTTGACTTGTGTTAATTAATCACAATTAGCTCTACTGAAAAGCATGCCCTGTGTCAGAGTAGACCAAACCATGGACGCTTTGAACGTGATGTGCTTCTGTTTGACCCAAACCACAAGGTTTGTAACACAACCCTTCCTTGTTTAACAGCATTTCTGAGCCTTGCCCTGTGCTGTCTTTCCCCACAGGTGTGTATTTGCCTTTGTTATGGGAACAGAGTTTTTGTTGGAAGAGTCCCATAGCTCTGGGCTACACGAGGGGCCATTTCTCCGCCCTGGTTGCCATGGAGAACGACGGCTATGGCAATCGAGGCGCTGGTGCTAACTTGAACACTGACGATGATGTTACTGTTACTTTTCTACCCTTGGTGGACAGCGAGAGGAAATTATTGCACATTCACTTCCTCTCTGCTCAAGAGGTAAGGAAGAAACACGGGGTGTGTGGTGGTGAAGTCACAGCTGCAGCTCAGCTCAGCAATCCCTGTAGCCCCCTGAGTTTTTGGTGTCCAAAGAGTTATGGGGAGTGTGCTGTTCTGGTTAATTAATACTGCTCCCTTCCCCATCATTCCAGGTGATTCTGAAAGGTATTTTCCCACAAATTTGATGCTTATTTACAGCTCTGTAAGTGGACTGTAACTTCATTGTCCATGTAAATCACAGAAACAGAATCATAGAATAGAATCACAGAATGTCCTGAGCTGGTAGGGACCCACAAGGATCATCCAGTCCAGCTCCTGGCCCTGCACAGGACACCCCAACAATCCCACCTGTGCCTGAGAACACTGAATATCACCATAGCTAGAAAAGGACTCAAAAATAACAATTCTCTCACTAAGGCAAGACTGAAATCTGCCTTTTGGTTTTTTTTTTTTTTTTTTTCCCTAAAAGATGCAGCACAAATTTTGATCCATAGTTGCAGCATTTTCCACCTTCTGTTCTAATGAAACTTGACTCCTTTTTGCTTTAATAACTATGATAAAGACATGGAACTACTTCACTAAAGGGTGTGCATGGGTGAAGGGAGGGCTGGAAAACTGAAGTGATTCCAGAAAGCTGGCATTCTGTAAGTAAAAGGAGAAAAAGCTGAGCTTCAAGTCTAGAAAGGGATGTTTCTACAGCAAGCCACGCTATTTGTTATATTTTTAAAAAAAATATTTCATGTCAGAAACTTAGGCACCTAAAAATGTGCTTGTAAAGCCAGAAAGCTCTTAGGACTTCCCTCCTTATATATGGTAGATAAAGAGCTGCTTAAAAATAACGGAAGGAAATGTACATGTGACAAACTGGGGAGAAGAAGAGCTGGAGAGTACTTCCAGAGCCTTCAACCTTTGGTTGAAAATGCAGTTTTCCTTTGGTGCCTCCGGGGCTGCTGCCCTGAGTGGCTGCCTGGAGCAGAGGCCGGACAAGGCGGAGAGGATCGGAGCGGGGCTGGCGCGCTGGGGAGGCCTCACCGCTGCTGTTTGTGTCCCCCAAGATAGGGAACGAGGAGCAGCAGGAGAAGCTGCTGCGGGAGTGGCTGGACTGCTGCGTGACCGAGGGAGGGGTGCTGGTGGCCATGCAGAAGAGCTCCCGCCGGCGCAACCACCCGCTGGTCACCCAGATGGTGGAGAAGTGGCTGGACCGCTACCGGCAGATCCGGCCCTGCACGTCCCTGTCGGACGGCGAGGAGGACGAGGACGACGACGACGAGTGAGGGGCAATAAAGTGACCTGAGCAGCGCAGAGCGAGCCTTGTGCCGTGGCCTGGGGAGTGCAGCCACCACCCCAGGGCTAGGGGATACATGCTGGGAAGGATTCTCCGACAGCGCGGGGACAGGATGGACGCTCATCCTGCTGCCCGGAGACGGCCGAGTGGGCTGGACTACAGTTTGTATAAAAACACGAAAAAGAAACAAAAAACAGCTAATTTTATTATCAAGATGGAAAAAAAAAAAAACCCCACAAACCAAACCAACCCCATTTTTTTTTTCTGACTGTAAATCTGTCTATAAATGTACCGCATGTGGTTGTGTAAGAGGTTGTGTAATAGGAAACGTATACCAGCATCTTAATTATTGCAGAGAAATTTTTCAACTAAGGGCACTTCTGAAAGCACATGTGAGCTGGATGGATATCTCCTCCCTCTGAGATTCTTTTACAGTAGAACCTGTAAACCTCCATCACCTTTGAGATACTCTGACACATTTCCCTGAAAGGCCCTTTCCTGTGAAATCTCACTAGTGCCCAGGTCAGATTGTGAGAGGTTTTGTTTTTTTTTTTTTTTTTTTTTTTTTTTTTTTTTTTTTTGTTTGCACAGATATCCACAGCAAGTCGTAAGCAAAAATACCTTCATTATTTTACTAATATTTTAGTTATTGCTGTGCCCACATAATAAAGTCTAAACTCTACGGAACAAACTGGAAGAGAAGCTAAATTTTCATTGAGTGAAATGATTTGTTTCCTGCAAAAGCTTTTTGGGGGTTTTTTTAATGCCTTTTTTTTTTTTCTTCTAATAGTTAATAGATTCCTTTCAGTATACATAATGATATTTATTCAGAGAAATGACCTAAAAGATAAGGATTTTATTCCTGTGAGCATACACTAAACAAAATTGTGTGAAATCTGAGAACTTGAACACAATTGAGAATTTAATCTTGTCAGAACTCCGTCTTGCTGTGTTACAAATGATATCATTTTATCATTTATTCTTTGATCACTCAAACTTTGCTGCAAATGAAAAAAACACCTTTTTAAAGGTTACTCCTAGGTCACTAAATCTAGTGAGAATCCACTTGGCAGTTCTAATTAAAGAGAAGAATCTATGCTCAAGTTGTTTAAAAGCACTGTTACATATTTCTCAGTATGTGAACCTGGGAATTTCTTGCATGTTGATTGATGTGGCCATACTTAAACTTATGTAAGTTCCTAAGACTGTAAGTTCAGAGTATATTCTCCAGTAGAAATTTATTATATTTGATAACTTTAGCCATGTAACCTGTAATGGATAAAGTTTATCTAAAAATCTCACTGAAACACTAAAGGTTAATGCCAGTTTTTACATATACAGTGCAATTCAGGTTGTCTTGAAAAGCACTTTTGATGGTGTGGTGGTTGAATAAGAAATTTTGCAGTAGATGAAATGGTTTTAATTAGAATTTGGAAAGAAGCCCCATAGCACCTATTTTTATGTAGTTCAGAGCTATGGAAACCCTGAGGAACTTGCTGCTTTTTCTTCCAAATGCTGCTTAGATGGTGTTGAAACGTGCACAACTCCTGCAGAAACTCGGTGACGACACCGAAAGGAAAGAAATAATGAAGTACTGTATTAATTTTGCAATTCTCCCGTCCTAGATTCCCCTGAGGTTTATTATGTCTTCACCTTTTTTGGCCATTAGATTTCCTCTGCTTGGTGCATGCCCAGATTTCCAGGTGAAGGATGAATGCTGCTCTGCCATGTGTGAGTGACCCAAATTCACCACCCAACCCCAGATACTACAGGGGCTCTTCCTGAGCACACAGTCCTGGTTCAAGTTCCCTTTCTAAATTGGGAGTTTTGTTTTTTTTTTTTTTTGTCCTTACCTCGCAGTGAAATCCTTTTATACCTTGTCTAGCTGAGGCTGCAGAGCTTTTCTGTCAGGGGAGCTGAATGCAGGGTAAGCTGGGATGAGGATTTCCGTGCCCTGAGCTGGCCTGCACCGTGTGCTGGAGTGGTTTGTGTCTGCTGTGACCACGGGGGCCTGAACCCAGGCAGCCCGAGGAGCTCTCAGTCAGTGGCCAGAGCTGTCAGTTGAGGTCCCAACCTGCCCCTGCCCAGCTGCCCTGTGGACAGGAGGATGAGCCCCTGATTGCACGGGCTGCTCCGAGGATGCTGTGGAGTTTTCTCCTCCCACCCCTGTTCTTTTGGCAGCGCTGTTCCAAGGGGAGGATTTCCAGTGTGAAAGTGTACCTTGGGCCAAACTGGCCCAGCACTGCTGCCCTCCTCTCGTGCTGCCCATGGGGACCCTGCATTGTGCTCCTGTCCCCCAGCCCTTCCCAGAGCAGTGGAGGCCCCGTGCTCAGTTCAGCTGCACCGACGGATTTCTCACTCTGCTCCGACAGGACAGTCCTGGTACTTTGGATCACTTGGCTTCCTTGATCATTTTTGGTTTGTTCTGATGTGCTGTACAATGGTCTGTTCAGGTTCACACGCTTCACAGGCCCTTTGGGAACTGCTGAAGTGTCTTTTCCAGAATCAGAGTAATCCAAACCTCCTGTACCTGTAGATGAAAGAGCTGCGACCCCCGGCCTCGTGCTCGTACCGCAGTCAGTGTATGTCAGTGGCTCCCCAATCACACACCTGAAAGTTTACAGGCACTGAGATTCATCTGCACACACTCCCCTGCAGCTTGTCAGCAAGTTCTGCACTTTCAGCCATGAAAATATATATAAAAATCGGGTTTCTCAATGTTATTTTCCTCATATATTGCTCGCAGAAGCACTTGCTTTCCTAGCACAGAACTTAGCTTTTCATTGCTACCTCCTTTACAGCTGGTCAGGATTTTTTTCTGGTTTTATTTATGACTTCCTCAGTGAAAATCCCTGTATTTCTTTTGTTTTTAATATATTAAAATTAAGTAATTCTGGATTCTTCCAAAGTTCTGCTGCATGGCTTATGGCAAATACCCCCGAGTTGTGTTTCCTCCATTACCCAGGTTGGTTTGTGTTTGAAGACTTTAATTGCTGCTTTTCCTTTCCCCCCCCCTTTTATTCAGTAACTTCCCCTAACAGCCTTTTTAAAAGGTTTTATTTACTGTTTGTCACCTTGAAGCTGCTTGTTTTAAGCTAGTCTGAAATCTCTGGGTTCTCCCTGGAGAAAGAGATGATTATCCCAGGAGAGCCTTCCTGCCTGCCTCCCCTGAGTGGGACAACAGCAGCATGGCTCTGTCAGCCACAGACCTTCAGCAGCAACTGTTCATTTCCCATTTCTTTGCCCAATAATTTTCCATTTGAGAGCTGCAGCTCCTGGTGCTTTGGCATCTCCCAGCTGTGATGAAATCCTTCCCTCTCCGCTTCCATGGCTCCAATCTTTGCATGTTTTGCTGATGTTCTCCTTGCAGGCACTTGTAACCCTTGGGATGGTTTAACCTCTGCTCCTGTTGAGTTTGTGGCACTTCTGTCCGTGGTTTTGGCTGAAAGGAAGGTTTGGTGCTGGATGAAAGCTCCAGCATTTTCTGAGCTCAGAGTCACTGCTGGCGCAGGGAGGTACCAGATTATTGACAAACAAAGTACCAGGCTCGTTTATTTTTGAAACAGCTCTAAACCTTCATATCAATTAAATGTTTTCCTCTTGATTTTGATGGTCATTTCAGTGTCTCCCAAACACCTCCCCTGTATCTGACCTGTTTTATCCCAGTTTCTCACAGAGGATAATTCACTGCTGGGCTGGGCTGAGCACTGACAAGGAGCGATCACTCTGTAACAGGTGACCTCTTTTTTGGATGTTTGAAGCTGGTAGCCAAGTTTTCAGTTTAATTTAAAACAAACAAAATACAGAGTTTTGTAACTTGGACACTTTGGTTTCAGCTTTTTTTAGTCCCCATCTAACTCCGTGTGTGTGGCACTTGAACACAGTGGGAAAGAAGGGTGAAAACAAGAACAGGCCTTTTGCCTAGTGAGGCTCAAAGCCACCAGCACCTCTTGAGCACCTTTTTGGCTTTATTTTCCAATGGTTTGATAATGCTTCAGCTCCTGAGAATGTACAGAAAATGTTGTTTGAGTTGTAGCTGCCTTTGTAGCTCAGTGGAAACCCACAGTGATCTCTTCATCACAGACTGGTCTGAGTTGGAAGGGACCTTCCCCTCCCACTGGACTGTAAATACTCACCAAGTGTGACCAGAATTATGTTTCTGTACCTTATGGTTACCTCTCGGTGTCTCCAAGCCCTAGATTGCAGCAAGAGCTCTTGCCTTTCAGAAATTATAGAAATTTTATCACTTTTTATTGAAAACTGCACTGAACGCTAAATGTCCACCTTTACAATAAACAAATACAGTAACGGTAACACACTAAAACAAAACATACTGATAGCCATTGGTTTCTTTTTTGTCTGTTTGGGACAGCTCAAGATTTCTTTTTTTTTTTTTTTTTGTCACAGAAACAGGAATGTACCCATACAAAGGCTCAAAACAGGCCATCTTTAAAAACAAAAAGGCGATGATTCACAAAAGACTATGAATATAACATGTAGCTAGTTGATACAAATCTAATAGGATTTGTTAAAATCAGTCACATCTAATAACACATCTTGAAGTGTTCTTGTATAAAATATCACGTGAAGAAAAGAAGACTTTTATCAATGTCTAAAAAAGTGGATTTTGTTCATAGACAGTCTGACAAGTTACCATAAAAAGTGTTTCCTGAGACATAAGGAAATGCAACATTATTCTTGAACCCTTTCCAGCTCAAGACTTTTTCCACTTGATAAAATAGCTGCAGATTTAAAACTGAGAAAATATATTTGAGTACAAATAGTGTGTGAAACTTAATACTTTCTTCTTTTTTTTTCCTTTTTTTTTCTTTTTTTTTTCTTTTATTTTTTTCTTGCATCATTGCAGGGCGTAGGTGGATGCACAGCTACTTTATTCAGTGTATTGGGCAGAGAAGAGACTGGCAGTTTGGTTTTCCTTAGCCTGGGAGGGCAGTGGTCAGTGCCAGGAGCCCTTTCTGCCCTCCCCATCCCACAGATCCTGGCTGGAATGGCTGGAACTTAGACCTGGCAGGAGAACTTCTGTTACACAGCACTGGCCCTGTGAGACTGCAGAAAGGAGGAGGAGGAGGATTTTCTCTTTTTTTCTTCCACTTCTAAGCCAGGACTGCTGCCCCCCGTTAGGAGAGGTCACCAGATGCAAGAGAAAGGAAAGGGCTGAAGCCACAGAATGGTTTCTTGTTAACTCTGTAAAGATGGCTTAATTCAGTGGCCTGGACACAGTGCAGGAGCCCTGTCCTTCCCAAGGAATTGAGGGGGGAAAGAAATTCATTTTTATTCATGTGATTGATGCACAGATGAAGGAAACTCAACACACACTAACAGAAGTTGCTCATTAATGTATCACATCCTAGTTTTCAGCACTGCAGGGAGCAGGTGACTTCTCCAGGGCTTCTCCCCAGTCTTGGCTGCTGTCGCTTTGTTGGGAACACTGGAACATCAATGATGCCTCTGTCCAAAATCAACATTACAAATTCCGTATCAAATTCTTCTCTTTTAGTTCATGTATAACTTCTTTTCCAACGTCTCTTGGTCCTAAGTTTATTGAATGGTTTTTAAATTATCTGCTATTGCTCGTTGGGATGTTCCCTGTTGTCCCCGTGTTTTGTGGGCTGGTTGGGCGATGGAGCTTGGGAAGGATGTGCCACGGTGGGAAGGTTGTGAGTGACAGGGATGCCTCCGGGAATGATGCCCTCCATAGCTGCTGGGATTCCTCCTGGTGCCACACTGACCATCCCGGGGGGATACCTGGCACAGGGGACACGAGAGGCAGCTTTGTCACAGCAGAGCTCGTCACACACCCATCACCCCACCGCCACTCAGGAGGAAACGCAGCAGAGATGCCTCCTGGAGCCAGGCTTGGGTTTCCTTTCAAGTTACAAGGGAGAGCTCAGAGTTACACAGTGACTGCTGTGCCTTGGCTAAGTGTCCTCTGCTAAACCACCAGGGCTGCAGCTTGGTCTGTGCCTTCCCACAGCCTCCTGAACCATGGGGAAGCTCTGCTCCTTTGGAAATTTGGGTAAGGAACCATCTGGACTGCTCTCTGAAACCCCAAACGCTGGCGTGCTGACCCCACCATCCCTGTGTGTGAATACCTTCGACACCTCCACCTGCTTTGTAAGTTTTCCCTGTGTGGAAGGTGAGCTGCATCTTCCTCATGGAACAGCACAGCTCAAGGATGAGATCAGGTCTAATCTAGCTTTTCCAAGAGCAGGAGGCATTGCACGCATTCCAAGAAACAACAGTGAGTTTGACAAAGGAGAATAATAATAATTTCTTCAGCTGTGATGTGGGGGCAATGAGGACAAAACCAGGTGGAGCTCTGTGGCCATGTGAGGCCTGAGGCCTCCCTTTCCCTGCAGCTCCAGTGCCTTGAGGCAAGGTGGATTGGGAAGCTGGGAGGGAAGGGAATTTTCCCTGCCCCTGAAGGTGGTGAGCAGAGCCAGCTCGCAGGGGCTGCAGGGTGAAGCTCCCTGCAGAGACAGGTTAAGCTGGGAAGCCAAGGCTTGTCCTCAGGTGCTGGCACTGCCCACGTGTTTGGGGACAGGAGTGGGAACAGGGGGAGGCTTTTTCCAGGTTTGGACGTTCTGCTGGTCAGAGGGAGCCTTCCCTGCCTGGGGCCTTGGGGCTCTGCTGCTGGGTAGCTCCAGCCTGGCTCTGCCTGGCATGCCCTCATGTGCCCTGCAGGGTGTTCTGTAGCCCAGGGTATTTTTGGCAGTGGTGATACCCTCAATGAGCCCATGCTCCAGCTCCTTCAGCCTGATGTCTCCTACCAGCATACTTGGAGCCATCTGAACAGAGCAGTAAGTAATCCTTAATCTCAGATTTAGGTGGAAATTGGGTCACCTGACTACAGCCCTGTATTTGGAGCTTTTCCTCTGGCTCACAGAGGTCGGTCAGGGACAGGAGCACAGAGTTACTGCTGCAGTTCAGAAGTCACATCCAGCTTGTGGAGGGCTCTGGGGGGTCCTGCTGCTTCCAGAGGCCCAGGGCCTCCCAGCCCGCAGGGATGAGGCTCTGGAAAGGGAGGCTCTACCCCCCGGGGCTGGCTCCTGCAGCATCAGGAACCCCCGTGCTGTGCGTGCCGGTCCCCGGGGAGGGGGGGACAGCAGCCGGGGTACCCGAGTGTCCCCCTCGCTGTGCTCCCGGTGTCCCGGTGTCCCGTTCTCCCGCTCACCTGTACGTGGCACCATTGAGCTCGGGATGAATCGCCTGCTGGTCTATTACTGACCACGGGGCCGTCGTGACAAAGAACTCCTTATTCACGCAGTTCCTTAGGCTCTCGGGGATGCGCCCTGGAGTTGGCGAGAAAGGTGAGTCTGTGTCAGGCTCTATCACCCTCTAATGAGCTGCGGTGCTTTAAATTTCACTATGTCTGTCAGGGTAAAGGATGGGAGGGAAAAAAAAACCCACATTCCTTGTTTCAGGAGGATGTTTTGGCTGTCCCAAGGTGCAGGGTTGGAGACCAGTTTCCCACCTTCACTCCCAATACCTGGCTTTCAGAGGAGCTGTTCCCTTGAGGGTGACTTTTAGGACAAGAAAAGGGCTCTTTTGCTGAGTATTGTGTACCTTGGGATTTGGTTTTGGAATGCAGTGGCTGTGTCTGCAGCAATTACTGCCTCCCCGTCCTGTTCTTCCCAATCACAAACACCAGTATGTGCCCATTCATTAAAAAATAAAACCAACATGAAGCCCCTCACCCAGTCATGACAAAACAGGGAAGTTTGGGTTCTCAGCTCTTTTACTGGGAAGTAAACTGGGGTTAGATCCCCTTCCCAGTGTCCTGCTGGGACATGGGCAGGGTGAATCCCTGTCTCTGCTCCTGCTGGCTCCTGTTCCAGGCACCCAGGGAGCCAAGCCCAGCGTCCCCAGGGGCTGGGTACCTGTGATCGCACGTCGGATTTCGGTGGCAGCAGCTTCTCTCATCTCTAGGGACGCCTGCTCGCTGTACCAGGCTGTGTGTGGGGTGCAGATCAGGTTGGGAGCATCTTTCAATGGGCCTTGAGCAAAACTGGGAGCAGGGGAAAACAAACAAAGAGATTAATAAATGTTTAAAAAGAGAATGAAAGATGAACAGCAAAAGGCATGTGGCCTGCCCTCTGCACATGCAACACTCCTCCCCAGGCCAGGCTGGATGGGGCTTGGATGAACCTGCTCTGGTGGAAGGTGTCCCTGCCCATGGCAAAGAATGGAACTAGATGACCTTTAAGGCGCCTTCTAGTCCAAATCATTCCATGATTCCCTGGGCTCATGGTCCTGCCAGCCCAAAATGGCCACAGAAGAGCTGGGGAGGAAGCACAGCTTCTGTGCAGAGCTCAGAAAATGCAGGCTTCTGAAAATCCACCAAAAAAGAGCTGAAACATCAACCTGTGGGGTGGTTGAGTTTAATGCTCCCATGGGAATAATGTTTGGGGGTGTCTGCAGTGTGGGGATAAAGGGACAGGCTGTAGGTCAGCCCAGGATGGGAGGGGGTGAACACTGGGGCTCCCCTTGTGTAGGAGCAAACTTTTAGTTCTTTAAATATTTCTGAGGTGAGAGAAGATGCGCTCCCAGTCAGAAGCCAGCCCTTCCCAGGCTGCAGGCAAAAAAAATGCCCAGCACTGAGTGCAGTGAATTTGTTCTCAAGGGCTAGTGAGTGTTTTGGGTTTTTTCCTAAACACAGGCTGGATTCTTGTTCTAAGCACCCAGTGTCCCTTTGAGCACACACAGCCCCAGTGCTGCTGCTGCAAGGTGACAGCAGCAGGGCTGTCCCCAAGAGCCGGGCTGCGTGACAAGGCGCAGTGGCACTCAGTGGGTGCCACGGCAGAGGGTGCCAGCAATGCCAGCCCAGGCTGGCCCCGCGAGCCGGGGCTTTACCTGAACGGCTCCGACTCGTGCACGTCGAGCGCGGCCCCTCGTATCCGTCCCTCCTTCAGCGCTTGGGTTAAGGCCTTCTCGTCCACCAGCCCCCCGCGGGCCGTGTTCACCAGGAACGCTCCCTGCCTCATCTGCCCACACAGGGATCACCATCAGCTGCGTGCACTGACCCCGTCCCCTCCTCACCCCCACCTGGGCTGCGCCTCCAGCTGCGACAGCACCCCGCTTCTCGTGCTCCAGGCAGCCCCCACCCCGCTGCACGTGGGTTTTCCATGGCATCTCCATCTCTGCTTGGTGCTGGCAAACAAAACCCACTGTTGCCATCACCTCTGCTCCACAGGGATGGGGATCATTTACCTGGCAGGACACTGCTCCCCCTAAACACTGTGAGGGGACACAGCTGGGGTGCAACCAGCTGTTCTGGAGCTGCTGGCTCACTGGGGAAGCTGAGGGATGTGAGGCCAGCTCCTGCACTCAGCCCTGCCCACCAAAGCTCTCCTCGGCCGTGCACTGGGGCGATCGGTTACCTGCTTAATCGTGAAGTCGTTGATCAGGTGGTGGTTGTGTTCGTTGAGGTTGCAGTGCAGGGACACGCAGTCGCTCTGGTAGAGCAGGTCCTGCAGGGTGTAGACCCGCTGGACGCCCAGGGAGCGCTCGATGCCGTCCTGCAGGTACGGGTCATAGAAGATCACGTTGAAGCCAAAGGCCTTGGCTCGGACCGCGACCGCCTGCGCAGTGCGACCTGTGCCGAAGGGAAGGGACAGGGCGAGTTAACTGAGCCCAGCTTCCCTGTGCCCGTGAGCCCGAGCTCCCAGCAGGACCAGGACTGCCCCTGGGGCCTGCTGGGCTTCCCAGACCTTCCCTTGCCTCGCCTCAGTTTCCCCATTTAAACAAGCTCGAATGAGCTTTTGCCATTAATTAGCTGATCCCGCCTCTAACGCTGAAACTCTCTACTGCCGTGGTTGAACTTAAGCTCTGTTTTACACAGCCCTGCCACTGTCTAGGTAGGCTGGAGTGGCTCAGGAAGGGCTGGGTTGGTGTAGCTGTGGCTCAGGGATGGGTTATTTTTGGGAGAGGACAGCAGCACCTCTAGAGATGTAGTCCCTCTAAACCGCCAGTGCGTTTCACCAGCGCTCCTCCAAGGACATAACCACAGCTCAAAGCCAGCTCCTTCCCCAAAAAAACAGCCGTGAGACGTTCTCCCTGTTTCACACCGACCCACTGTGGTGGTTCTGCTTTTGGAAATGCTCATTCTGGGCTCTCCCCAGGCAGTGCAGAGGCGCTGACCCCCCCGAGGCCCGCCCCTGTCCCGCGCACCGAAGCCGATGAGGCCGAGCGTCTCTCCGCGGATGCGCGCGGCTCCCGAGGCCACCTCGCGGATCTGCTCCACGCTCTGCACCCGCGTGCCCTCGCGCAGCGCCTGGTACAGCCACGTGTTCCGCCGGTACAGGTTCAGCACGTGGCACACCGTGGAGTCGGCCGTCTCCTCCACGGCGGCCGAGGGGATGTTGCAGACGGCGATCCCTGCGGAGGCCAACGCAGAGCACAGGTCACAGCTCGCAGCCCTGCCCAGGGCCAGCCCTGCCAGCTCCTGTCCCCTTGTCCCCTGTCTAAGGGATGTGTTTATGGCACGGCTCCCAGCTGCCCTTCCCACAAGCTCCTCGCGCTGGCGTTTACCCATGGTTGTACCCCGTCAGCCCATTCCGGGGGTGCCTTTTAATGGGTGCAAACTGGTGCCCGGCCCGGCCAGTGGGCGGCCCTGGCACCGCTGTTCAGGCACCGGTCACTGATTGACTGCATGGTTTAAAAACTACCTTATGGAAAGCAATACCAATTAAACTTTACGCTACATTTGTGGGGAGTCATTACATTTTCTACTTGAAACCACATCATTTGGCCACCCAATTTGCCAAGCAAAAAAAGAAGGATTATGCTGCAGCATCCCATTACTTTATTCATTATATCTTTCCTTTCCTGATGTTCAAAGCCTCAGAACATTGTTATAATGGATAATAACAATAAGAGCTAAAAACATGAAGAAACCATTACACTGAGGAGACACTGTTCTCTTGAAAAAAGAAAACAATTCGCTATATTGAGAATTGCTTTTTTTAGGAATGACTATTTGAGACTCTCTTATCGCAATTATCTCTGTAAAACAGCTCAGGTGGAATGGCTGTTATTCTTCACTTCCCCAGAGATAACCTTTAATACAACATATCCCAAACACTACTGCAGGGCTGCTCCACAGACTGAATCTTGGATCAGATGAGTAAAGCCTATTGTAACTCAGCTGCCAAAACCAGGGATACAATTAAGCTCCTGGAGCTGGGGGTGTGCAGCCAAAAGTCTCTGTGACCACCCAAACCAGTTTGGAAACTGGGTGGCCCCAGCACTCTCTGACCCTCCCTATTTTTGGCAACCCACACTAAAAGCCTTTTTTAAGTTCCTGAGGCACCTTTGATGAGATGGCAAAGGAGGTGGCAACAGCCTAACACACAATTCCTGCTCCACCATCCACCACAGCGCCTTCCCAGTGGAGCAGGAATGACTCAGAGAACCAGCTCAGACCAAGAGACTGATCTTGCTTAACAAAATAAAATAAAACACCCTTCCTCCAATTTTTCTAAAGCTGTATCAATTCTCCTGTGCCAGAAATAGAACAGCCATTCAAATATCCAGTGGTATGAGGGGGCACCTGGAGCTCAGAACAGCGTAGGAACGAGGGGTTCAGACTGGACAGTTTTAACACAACATGAGCCCTAAAACTGCACTATTTTGTTCACTTCATCATCAAGTTTTCTTGGCATAATGTTCTCTGTGTGCAAAAAAAGTAAACTCTAATTTTAGGGGCTGAATGAAGGTTCTGCCTGGAACTCTGCGGTGCCAGGATGGTCCCATGGAAGCATCAGCTCCTTGTGGTGGTTTTGAAGGGTTGGAAGGACAGGGGAAGGAGTCAGGGTGCAGAGCTGGGACCTACCCAGCTCCCCAGCAGCTTTGATGTCGATGTTGTCGTAGCCGCTGCCTATTCGGACGATGACCCGCAAGGCCTTGAACTTCTCCAGGTCCTCCCGGGTCAGGGTGTGGTGTGGTACATCGTGGCCCCCACGGCTTCATTCAACACAACACAGCACTCAGGAGCCACTGGCACACCTCGGGGGACGCCTGCAGCTCAGGAATCAGGAGTATGATATAGTGAGTCCTCTCTGTTGGGGATTAAGAGGTTCATTTTGGGACAAGTCACTTAGGAATTTCTACACCTTCCTTTTAGTAAAGGTGTTTATTATATTAGGACCCTATGAAATATCTCAGGTATCTTTCTCAGCTGCCCAGGCAGTTTCTGGGCAGAGCCCAGATGAGGGGACCAGGTGCTCAGGGTATAAAGTGGTGCTTTATTTCTGCTGCTGCACCATGAGATGGCTGGAGCTGGAGGGTCTGGCTGTGAGTCTCCAGACCCTCACACAAGCAGCCCCAGCAAAGCCTCTCCTTACCAAACCCCACTTCTGCACAAGAACCTGCCAGGGCTACCAGCCAGCATCTGTCTGGCCTTTAAATGCAGTGGTGTGCTGGTTAGGGACATACATTTTCACTGCTGACCTGCTGTCTGAGCCAGGTGTCACCAAACCCTGCAGGGGTGTGACCCACCAACTCCTTTGAGAATGGATTTGGTGAATACCTGAAAATTTTGATGCTACATCTCAGCAGATCAGGCAGATGAAAACTACGCTTGTCTCTCACCTGGACCCTTTTCTAGGTGGTTATCTGCAAATCTCTCTGCTTCCAAGCAGCAGTAATTCTGCTTTAGAAAGGAATTAGGTGCTGCAGTTTGAACAGGACTGTGTGACACTCCTAACCCCTTGAGCTCGCTGTGCATGTCCCAACCCCAACCATGCCAGTCACATCTACCTTTCCTGGCTCTTCTCAAGGGGACCTGAGAACCTCTGCAGAGGCTGCACAGTCACACAGGGCTGGGCTTTGTTCCCTTCAGTGAAGATCCAGATCTGAATTGGTCCTCACCACAAGCTACCTCAGTGCTCTGGAAACCCAATGCCCATCCAAAACCCCCAAGCCTGGCTCATCTATTAATGTCTAAAAAAAAATCTCCCATTCTCCTTCCCCCAAATTTAATATCTGCAAAGACCAGCACTGATGCTATTTGTATTCCTGTTTCCCAGATCTTGGAAGTGATTTCTGATCACTTCAAACCTCATTTGAGGTACCTAAAAATAATACTTTTTAGAGAAGTATTTAGATGTAGTTGAGCTTCCAGGCAGAAACACTCATGCACACTGCATAGATCTGCCTGAATGATTCCCAAAGCTCCTCCACTCCCCCTGGAGAGGGAAGAGCTGCTGGAGGTGCACTGAGCACCTTTGAGCACCCACCAGCTGCAGCTGGGATGGCGTCAGCAAAGCCACAGCAAGAGCATCACGGACTTCAAAAACCATGAGAAACATTAATAACATTGATGTGAAAAACCTGATGCAAAGAGATAAAAGTGACTTTTTTTTTCCAAAATAACATCTGGCTTCTAAAACAGCCTGAATGAATTTTAATCTGCAGTGGCTTCTGTTGATGTTATCTGCTGATTGACTCAAAGTGCAGCTTTGTACACTTTCTGCTCAAAAATCAAACAATCACAGACTGGTCTGGGTTGGAAGGGAGCTCATTTTCCCAACATCCTGCAAAGGTCAGGGACACCTTCCACTGTCCCAGAGTGCTCCAAGCCCTGTCCAGCCTGGCCTTGGGCACTGCCAGGGATCCAGGGGCAGCCACAGCTGCTCTGGGCACCCTGTGCCAGGGCCTGCCCACCTTCCCAGGGAACAATTCCTTCCCAATATCCCATCCAGCCCTGCCCTCTGGCAGTGGGAAACCATCCCCTGTGTCCTGTCCCTCCACACCTTGTCCAGCTCTCCTGGAGCCCCTTCAGGCACTGGAAGGTGCTTTACAGACACAGAAGAGCAAGGCCAGCCCACCCCAGCTCTGCCGGTACCTTCTCGTGGATCTCCTGAGTTGATTGTGCGTCACAGAAGGCCACCGTGGCCAGGTCCTTCAGGATGGGCATCTCCACGGTGCAGTCCCTGCCGTCCAGCAGTGCCACCAGGGGCCGGGGGTGCATGGGGCCGTTCATGATCTGCGGGCGGATACCTGCGGGCACAGCGGCTTTTACACGGGCCCTGAGCACGGCTCCTGGCACAGGGGGCAGCAGCACCCTGCAGGGGACACCCTGCACAGCAGGGCCAGGGGAACAGCAGCACCCTGCAGGGGACACCCTGCAGGTGACACCCTGCACAGCAGGGCCAGGGGAACAGCAGCACCCTGCAGGGGACACCCTGCACCCTGCAGGTGACATCCTGCACAGCAGGGCCAGGGGAACAGCAGCACCCTGCAGGGGACACCCTGCAGGTGACATCCTGCACAGCAGGGCCAGGGGAACAGCAGCACCCTGCAGGGGACACCCTGCACCCTACAGGTGACACCCTGTAGGTGACACCCTGCACCCTGCACAGCAGGGCCAGGGGAACAGCAGCACGGGGTGAAGTCTGCCCAAGGGACTGCAGTACTCTCTGGGAACACAGCTGTGGTTCTGCCCCTGTGTTTTTCAGGGAATGGCTTTGCCATTCTCACCACCTTCAAAAAACAAGTCCAAACTGAGAATCACTGAAAAAATAGAATTATTGGAAAATCATGGGAAGAGCAGGACACTGAAGACCTCTTTAGCACAGAAGGTTAAATTCTGATGTATTACCAACTACCAAATGTTTCATGGAAACAGCAAAGCTCATCTTTGTAAACCCAACATTCTCCTCTGAGAAGAGGAAGGATCACCACCAAAGCCCACAGAAGGCTGTATTTTATATCCTATTTATTACTCTGTTGGGGATTAACAGGTTCATTTTGGGACAAGTGACTCAGGATTTTCTATGCCTCCCTTTCAGTAAAGGTGTTTATTATATTAGGACCCTATGAAATATCTCAGGTATCTTTCTCAGCTGCCCAGGCAGTTTCTGGGCAGAGCCCAGATGAGGGGACCAGGTGCTCAGGGTATAAAGTGGTGCTTTATTTCTGCTGCTGCACCATGAGATGGCTGGAGCTGGAGGGTCTGGCTGTGAGTCTCCAGACCCTCACACAAGCAGCCCCAGCAAAGCCTCTCCTTACCAAACCCCACTTCTGCACAAGAACCTGCCAGGGCTACCAGCCAGCATCTGTCTGGCCTTTAAATGCAGTGGTGTGCTGGTTAGGGGAACAAGCCCAGGGCTTGGCTGAGGGAACTCCATGGGGCTGTTTTTGGGGTACTTTGGGGGGGAATCTCCCCCAGCTGATGTGGGTGTTACAGACATGAGCACTACTGGCCACAGGGATGAACCCAGACCTGTGGGCACCAAGAGTGCGGGCCCGGGGAGGGACCCTGCCCTGCTGCTACACTCACACAGCCACACTCATTTTACATGGGAAATAACAACTCCATGGAAATAGGCAGGTTTAATGGAGTGGGTTCAGTGGCTTTCCACTCCTTTTCTACTGAATCTGCTTAAAGAAAGGAAGAACCAACCAACCCAGCAGACCTGACTGAAGGTTTTCAGCATTACAGGTGGGTGCTTTTGGAACTGGTCCCTCCCTCTCCCTTCCCCACTGAGGTCTCCATTACTGGAAGTAATCCATTATGTTTGCATGCATTTCATCCAGATGGGAGTGCAAGTGTGTCAGTAGGCAGGGTAGAGTGCCGAGACGATCTGGATAAGGCAAAGAAACTTGTGATAAGCAGATAAGCAAGATAAAAAACATGCCCAAATCTCTGAGCGCTTACACAATCCTTCTGGGCAGCACTGCACCCCAGCTAGATTATTTTCTCAGGTTAACAAGCAAGTGAATTATAACACTGACTTAAATGCTTACTAATGTGTATGATCTCCAAGGCTTAGAGCATCACCTGCCAGCCTCACACCACAACTGCAAATAAAAAGGGATCTGATGCAGGGCCAAGGTGCCCGTGGTGGTGCCAGTCCCGGTGGCCACCAGCCCAGTCCCCAAGCTTGGAGCCCAGTGCCCACCAGGGACCAGCACCATCCTCAAGGCACAGCAGTGGGCACACAGAGGTTGGAGTGGCTTCCTGTGAGCGTGGCAGGTGGAAGAAGAAACCACAGGTTATCTGAAACTTTGACATTTAATCCAAGCCCCAAAATAACGGGTTTATTATGCTGCCCTTACATAAGCTTCTTTGAAAGTCAAATAAAACATAGCTTTTTTTTTTTCTTTTTTTTTTTTCTTTTTTGAAACAGCATCTGTGTCTTTGCTTGGGATTAGGGATGTAATTGTGCATGATGACACAGGCTTCTTAGGCACGTCACCATTGCCCACACACTCAAGCGCAGTCACTGAGGATGAATGTGGCTGGAACCCGTGAGGTACTCACAGGAACTGCTCTCGCTTCTCCTCCTTCAAGGAGGGAATTTATTTCAGCTCAACGAGGAAAGTTCTGAAGCAAATCAATACAGGATGAAGTGCATAATGTATGGAAATTACATTTTAATAAAAACCATTGGCAGGTTTGCAGCTTAAGCCGTGCTCTGTTTCCCTTGCCTGCCTCTCCCGTTGCCTTTCCACCTCGCTGCATCCACTCGTCACCGTCCTGTCCCCAGCTCTGCACAAACACATCCAAACCAACACATCTGGGCTGACAAAACCAAGCCACCCCACCTCACACAGCACAACGCGTTTGTTCTGCAGGCGACTGCTTCATTAAGAACGAGGTATGCCACGGATCAGAAAGGAATTAAACAGCAGCCACTCCCCCCGAAATTGCGATGAAACATCGCAGCCATTAACCCTTTCGCTCCGCCAAACCCAGGGTACAACGCCGGGTAAACATGAGCATCACCACCCTGCGGGGCTGCGATGGGATCAGCTCTGCCTCCCAACCACCTCCCAATTTCGGTGCCTCCCACACCATCTGAAGCTGATTTTTGCTGAGAACCCCCCCAGCTGTTCTTGCAAAGTTGGGGCAAGTATTGTTCAATACGGGGGTTTTTTGGGTTTTTTTTTTTTTTTTTTTAGGCGTTTTCAGCCGTCTGCGGAGCCTGGCCAGCAGGGTGGAGAGAGCTTGCTAAGGACGAGGGAGAGGAGGAAGGGTTTATGGAAAAAAAAAAGAAAGAAAAAAAAAAGAGGCAAAAAAAGCAAGGTTTTGCAGCCGCAGAGAACTCAAACTCCACCCCGGCTCACAGGCAGCGCCGCTTGTTGCACGCAGCCCCGCGTATAAAGTGCTTTTGTTTCATTTTTAATACACAAAGCCTGCTTGTCCTTTCCTGCCGCTCCTCCCCTTTGCCACCCACTTGTATCCGATCCCAATGGCACCCCTGCCAAGAGAATTAGGGAGTGCTCCCTGCTAAATGGCAGCCTTTGTGTGACCGCAAGACGGCTGGTACTATCTCACCGAAACAAAAGCAGGAGCCATTTGCCTAATTCTTATTAATCTCAGTTGCCTGCGCCACGCAGCATTAAAATAAAATAAAAAAAAAAGAAGGAAAAAAGAAAAAAAGGCTTTAAACATGTTGCCCTGCAGTATATAAAAGTGCATCAAGAAGCGATCCTGACACTCGCCTGAATTACCCGCTCGCAACCAAGTAGCTACAGTTTTACAGTCAACTACACACTTTATTAACCAAACAGAAAAGAAACAGGAAATTTCCCCTTGCCTGGAAAATGTTGCCTCCACATTCTTCTTCTTATTAAAAACCACACATGGCAGTGGAGGGGTAGGGAGGGAGGAGGAAGGGGGGGAACCCACACACGATAAAATACTACCACTTCTCAGTGCGTTGCCTCTCCTTTCGTCTACGAGGGGGTATCTTCAAACAAGCGATCCCGCGGCCCACAGCTGCAACATCTCAAGACAAATGTCTCTTTGAACACGGAGGGAAAAGAAAAGGCTTTTGTCCTGAGCCCCAGAAGAATGGTCTGAAATTGCGAGAGGAGTTACAGTCACCTCTGCGCGGCTCCCAACTCTTCAGAGCACTCCCTCCAGACTTTGCCGAAGCTTTTAACTAATCGTAGTTCTTTCCCAGCCCTTGAATAAAATCATGTGAGTGCCAGCCAAAAAATCTTATGCTATGCACACTAAAGGGTTTGTATATGTCACAGTTGCTTTTCCCCCTTCCACTCCCCTCCTCCTATTGACTTGCACATACGACAGGGTTTTTTTTTTTTCGAGTTGTCTCAAATGGATTTAATCTGTGCCACACTGCGTTTTATGTTTGTTTGGGTTTTTTTTGTGTGCGTGGCTTATTTTTTTTTTCCAACTTAAAAATGAAACATGCCTTTCTTTCCGTGCAGAGCGTGGCTCCAGAGAAAGGCTGATAGCCTTGAGCAGCAGCACCTCGAAAACAAACACAAAGCACTGGGGAAAGCAAGGCTGTGCTGATCTCGGCTGCACCCAGAAACCAAGGGCCAAATTCTTTCCTGGCACGTGAATCGACTGATTTTCAGCATCAGAAAAGCCACTCGATTGCTGGCAGGATTCACATCTTCTTGGACATGTCCATCTCCTGGTCCTGCCCAGTTTGCCCCAAACAGGTAAAAGCAGCCCCACGTCACTGTTTGAGGGAATGGCTGGAGTGTTGGCAGGGGAGGTTTAGGTTGGAAATCAGGGAAAGGTTCTGCCCAGAGGGTGCTGGCACTGCCCAGGGAATGGGCACGGCCCCGAGGCTGCCAGAGCTCCAGGAGTTTGGGCAGCACTCCCAGGGATGGCTGGGGGGGATTGTTGGGGGGTCTGTGCAGGGCCAGGACTCAGTGACCCCTGTGGGTCCCGTCCAGCTCAGGATATTTTATAACTGCCATCCCAATGCCACACTGTGTCAGGAGCGTGTAGGACACTGCTGCTGTGCACATGGACAATGAGGGCAGGCTGTCCCTGTGAGTGCCCCATCTCCAGAGCATGGCTTGGAGCAGTTGTTGGAGCAATTGCTGTTCCCTCTTTCCAGTTGCCATTGTCGCTGCCAGCAGCACCAACAGCTACAGACAATCCCCATCCAAGAAAAAAATCTGCACCTCAGTCCCATTCAACTGCATCAGCACTGCCTCCCCACAGTGTTACTCTGTCCCCATTTTACCACCACCCTGCTGGTTCCATCCTGTGGCACACACAGCCTGCTGCAGACAGGGTCCTGCTCACCCCGTAGGGAGCTTTGGGATGCCCAGGGCACTCCTGGAATTGGAGGATGGGGCAGGAATAAGGAGAACAAAGGTTTAGTACCTGGAGTTGGTATTGACTTGTAACTCAGACATCAAAAGATCTGTCAGTCTCCCTAAAATCCAGCCTCTGACTACAGGACAAGGGGATTTAGGCACATCTTTCTCTCAAACATAAACATTGTTTAAACACTTGAAGTTCCCCACAGATTTGCTGTCCCAGCCATCACCTCTGCATTACAAGCTGGACAGCCAAGGTCCCAAGGTGCCTTTCCAGGGGCCCCCACTCCCTGCAGGCAGAAAGGTGAGTGGCAAAGGTGCCAGTGAGTGATTCTGTGAGGATGGGGACGTTTTGGGAAGGCACTGTGATGCTGCAGGACCCACAGGACCAACCTCCTCCACCACAACATGCTCACCAGTCATGCTCTTTCTTTCACTCAACTTCTCCTGTTAAAAAATGCTTCTCATAATGAATGCATATACAAAAATGAAATAGGACACAAGTCTTATCTCTCAGAAAGAAGGAGAAAAAAACCAGATATTTACTGGTTTTTCTAACTACAGATGCCCTGGAGGCACTTGGTACTGTGCAGACAGAAGCCACACAAACACAGAGCATGTTTAGAAAGTGACATCCAATATATATTTTATAAATAATCATAGATTGGTTTGTCTTTTAGAAGCAAAGCATCTTTGAGGATGTCAGGATCCAGGGATCCTGGGAAAGAGTGCACAACCTTCTCCTTCAGTGGAGAACCAGGTGTTTGAAGTGATGCTGGAGCTCCAGGCTCACAGCAAGGACTGCTGTGGGGAAGAGGGATGATGGCAAAGGGGAGGCAGCTTCCAGCCCACTGGAAAAACCCACAGGTTCATGGCAGTCCCCTCTGGCGAGGGAAATTGTGCTGCAGAGAACCTCCTGAGCTCCAGAGAGATGGGCAAAGAGGCACAAAGGCCCTTCCTGCCCTGCTGGAAAGGGAAAAACTCATACCTGCTTTTGGGAAGAACCTTGCAAAGCCCTGACCTCTCCAGCATGTTTCCTCCAGTCAGCACAAAAGAGCTGTATTCCAGCCAGTTCCCTTTCCAGAGAACTTTTCAGGGCTTCCTTGAAGAAAGTATTTTTAAAAATTCATAGGAAGTTCCCATATAAAACAATATCCTTATTAGCTGATCCAAGCACCGTGGTCACAGTCCCCAGCTGAACTACAGACACGGCAGCCACAGAGAAATGCTCAGTTAAAATATAAATATACATGGTGTTTTCTTACTCTTATTTGAATTCCTGCAGTACACACACCAGGAACACCTCCTTTTGTGTCCCCCCATTAAAGCACTGGGATTCCCTGCTGATGCCACGGGGATGCAGCCCCGGGGCACGAAAGCCAAACACAAGCTTTGCAAACCTCTGGAGTTCTCCTCTCTGAAATTACCTCAGGGCTGAACTAAATCTCACCCAGGAGCACTGCACATACAGCTGCAAGGACATGAACTGCTGTTCAATGCAAGAGTAATGCATGGCCTCTGCTACAGATCAAAATGTGGGTGTTTGGGTTATTCCCACATTGTCAGGTTGGTAAATCCGGGTCTGTGAACACCAAGGAGTGAGTTCAAGGTCTAACATGAAACTCCTAATGGTCACACAAGGTGGTGGCAGACAGGGGTGCCTGAGGCACGTGCTGGCCCAAGGGCCATGCAGAGACCCTGAGAAGGGGGAGTGGAGGGCAGGGCATGGATGGATGGGATGGCAAAAGCAGGGAGGCCGTGGGAGCTGCCAGGGCACGGGAGAGGCAGAGCACAGCAGATGGGAGAGGCCATATGGGGTGCTGAGGGAGGGATGCTACCAAGAAAGCTAAAAGAAGCACCTGGGAGAGAAACTGCTTGCTCAGAGCAGCTCAGATTCCTGTATTCTTTTGCTTTGGTTTTTTTTTTGTTTTT